>CANXYI011657423.1:0-11077 GCA_948208565.1 Hura crepitans
TGCTCTTATTAATTCAAATTATGGTTTTTGCTATTATGTTTTATTCTTTGATTATTTTAGTAAGTATACATAGATATATTTTCTCAAACATAAATATGACGTCTTGGATATTTTTCATTAGTTTTGTACCTTAGTTGAAAAATTTTTTGGCCACCCTATAAAATAATTTCAAGCTGATTGGGGAGCTGAATTTTAGGCATTAACCTTATATCTACGTACTCGTGGCATCACTTAACGTATATCTTACCCTCACATGCCTGAACAAAATGGTTGTGCCGAGCAAAAACATCGGCACATTACTAAAACTAGTCATGCCTTGTTACATCATTCGTCTATCCCTATGCATTTTTGGTCTAATGCTTTTGAGTCTGCTATCAATATTATTAATTGCCTTCCTACACCTCGTTTAAATCATCGCACACCTTTTGGAATTCTATATAAAGACAAGCCAGATTATAGTTTCCTTCTTGTTTTTGGTTGTTTGTGTTATCCATGGTTACGTCCTTATGCCAATAACAAGTTGGATTCCTGGTTGAAACCTTGCATTTTTTTAGGTTACAGTAGGACTCACAAAGGTTATAAATGTTTTGACCTCTCTTTTAATAAATTCTATATTTCCCATCATGTTCTATTTGATAAGTCTACTTTTCCTTTTTAGGCACAGCATAATATGGCTTTTCTTCTATCAACTATGACTGACTCACCATTGATTATCAATTTACCTGGTCCATCACCCAATTCACCTACTTCCTAGTCCACTGCCCAATTCACCTATTCCCCTCTTACCTCCTTCCTATACACCTTCCACTAATTCAACCATACAATTTCCTTCACTTACTACTCCCTCTACACCTATCACTAATTCTTCATCCTCTCTTGTGGACACATCTCACTCTCTACTATGGGTTTTGTTCCATATGTTGATACTGAGGAACCATGCTCTACCTCCCATGATTCTAGTTCTTCTTCTTCTCCAATGTTACCTCCTATTACTCGTGTGTATCTTATGGTGACTCATGCTCAAACTGGAAATCTCAAGCCAAAGCATATTCAGTCATTCAATGCTTAACCTAACACTTACACTCAAGCTGCCAAATCTCCTGAATGGCATGTTGCAATGTCAAATAAATATAATGCACTCATTTCTAATGGGACTTAGCAATTAGTTCCACCTTCTTCTACTTAAAATGTGGTTGGCTGCTATTAGGTTTTTAAGATAAAAAGAAGGCCAATGGCATAGTGGAATGGTATAAGGCTTGATTGGTCATTAAAGGTTACCATCAATGACCTGGTGTTGATTTTGAAGATACATTTAGTCCCGTTGTCAAACCCACTACCATTCACCTTTTAATATCTATTGCCATTGCAAATCATTGGTCCATTACACAACTTGATATCTCAAATGGCTTTTTACATGAAAAGCTTGAGGAAGTTATCTACATAACACATCCACTTGGTTTTATTGATCCATCCTTTCCAGATTATGTGTGTAAATTGGATAAGTCAATCTACAGTTTGAAGCAAGCTCTTCAAGTTTGGAATCAATGTCTTACTAATGCCTTATGTGATTTTGGTTTCACAAAATGCCAAGTTTGACAACTCACTTTTCTTTTTAACTAATGGACCTGACAAGTTGTTTTGCCTTGTCTATGTTGATAACATCCTTATTATTAGCTCTAATGCTTCGCTTGTTCATTCTCTTGTTAAATGCCTGTAGTCACGATTTGCTATCTATAATCTTAGGCAACTTTATTATTTCTTAGGACTTGAATCCATATGGCAAAGGATGGTCTTTTTTTACATCAGTCTAAGTATATAAGTGATTTGCTGCTTCGTATTGGTATGACTTTGTGCAGTGATATTTTTACACCTTCTTCACCTGTTATAAGCTGTTTTTGAATGAAAGTGAAAAATTCCATGACGAGACGTTGTTTTGAAGTGTTATAGGCAAGGTACAATACTTTATGTTTACATGGCTAGACATTTCTTATTCAGTCAATAAAGTAAGTCAGTTTATGCATTCTCCTATTGTTCATCATTGGTCCGCTGTAAAGTGCATATTGCATTACTTAAAGACTACTAACAATCACGGTTTATTCTTTCCCTTTATTGGTACACATACTTTGCATGGTTTATGTGACTCTAATTAGTCAGGGGATGTTGATGACTGAAAGTCTACAACTGGTTATGTTATCTTTTACGGATCTACTATTGTCTCTTGGTCTATAAAGAAATAACTTTTTATTTCTCGGTCTTCCACCGAGGCTGAGTATCGTCCTTTAACCATCGCCACGTCTGAATTATTATGGATTCAAAACTTGCTTTCTGAAATTGGCTAAGTTATTTCAGTTCCTTTCACTCTTTGGTGTGATAATATCAATACTACATATCTTACTGCTAACCCTATCCTTCATACACGCACCAAACATATGGAAATTGACTTTCATTTTGTCCATGATTATGTTCGCAACAAACAGCTTCAAGTTCGCTACATCTTTTCTCATGAGCAGCTTGCAAACATTTTAATAAAACCTCTTCTCAAAGCCAGATTTCGTGATCTTCGAGACAAGTTGACCATGTATCTCACCCCGATTCAACTTACGAAAGGGTAATAAGGAATATACTTGATTCCTAGGGGATATAATTAGTTTCCTATATTATAGGAGTAATTTCTTGTATTATAGGAGTAATTGTAGTTACCTACTTTGATTATAATTCTACCTCTTTAGTCATATAATTTTGTATAAATACTCTCTTATAATCAATTAAAAACATAACACATTTATCATCTTTTAGATCTAACCCACAAGGAAATAAAAATTACATGAAAATTACCTAGAATACAATCTTAAATAAAAATAAAATTACATCAAAATTGCCTAAAGTACAATCTAATCAAATAAAAAATAGAATGAAAATAAATAAAAAAAATGAGAAAATTAAGAAGAAAATAAATGTTAGATAGAATAAATAAATAAATAACAAATAATAAAGGGAGAAAAATAACAAAGTTCAACTTCACTAGATGTTTGATAGGAGAAAAAGATAGATTAAGTAAAATTCCAATAGATCTCATAAAACTCGCATTACAACAAAAACACAATGTTAGTATGAAGAAAAAGATAAAAAGATGAACAGAACAATCAATGAAGAAAATGAAATAAATAATCAAATAAATATAGCAATAATAATAATATATAGAAAATAAGTTATCACATCTAACTGATAGATGGATAAGAGAAATAAAGTCACCCACCTAACTGGTAGATGTATGAAAAAAAAAATAAAAGAAGAAAGAGAAAATTTGGTTAACCCACCGTGTATAATTGCCTTCAAGAAAGATCTTGAAAAAGTGAATAAATTGTGAAAAACCTTTTAAAATTATGAAAATAGTGTTTGGGAAGTGTTTTTGCACTTTTGGGTGTGCACTTATCAAGAAAAGTTGACTCCTAAGACTAATATAGAGTTTGCCTTATATACATGTGGATCAAGGCACAAAATGGCCATTTTGGAGGTCAAAATAGTCGTTTCACCTAAAGAGGAGTCCTGTACGGATTCTGCCTCTTTAGCAAAATGACATCATCTTTTGGGACAAAACGACCATTTTAGGGTTAAAATGACGCGATTTTTCCCCCAGCAGCCCAAAGCTTGTAAAAATGCATTTTTTTTTCAATTTTAAAACATTTTTTCCTTTTTCAATTGCTCCACACCGTAGGGGGCTTTGCCTCTCACACCTTTTTGTGGCATCAGTAGGCTTGAGTCATCAGCCTACCTTAAATGCCTATTTTTCTCGCAATTCGAGTTGCACCATGAGACTTTTAAGTCGAGTAAGGGTTTATGTTTAAAAATTAATCATGATTTCAAAGCATTGAGTGAAGAGATCTTCAAAGCAAATATTATTCCTATTTATCAGAATTTTTGTCCTTTTTTCATCATTAAGCAATCCGAACATGTAAGCCCTAGAAACCTAGTGTCAATAGTTGCCTCTAACTTTGGGGAGGTGACTATAGAATGTATGAGGTGACCTAAAGTTTAGAAATAAAGAGACTCATACATCACAAGGTGACTTTTTTGTAGATGATCCGATATTGTTTTGGATAGTGCTAAAAGACATTACACCCGCTGTTGATTTTTTCTCAGACAGTGCTAGAGATATTGCATCTAAAGCTGATTTGATTTAGGCAGTGCTAGAGACATTACACTTGAAGTTGCTTTTTCCTTTAGAAAGTGTTATAGACATTACATCTGAAGCTAATTTGATTTAGGCAGTGCTGGAGACATTGCACCTAAAGTTGATATTTTTTCAACAGTGCTGAAGATGTTGCACTCGAAGTTGTTGTCATTCAGGTAGTGCTAGAGACATTGCAACTGAAGTTCATATGATCTGGGCAGAGTTGGAGACATTACACCTAAGGTTGTTATAATTTGGGCAGTGCTGAAGACATTATACCCGAAGTTGATATAATTTGGGGCAGTGCTAGAGATGTTGCACTTGAGGCTATTATGATTTAGGTAGTGCTAGAGACATTATGCCTGAATTTGTTGTTAGTTTAGATAGGGCGAGTCATTGCATCTGACCTTGATAAATTTGTTTGAATGAATTTTTTAAAATTTTTTATTAGCTGCGTGTCACTATTTTTGCCTTATGTAACTGAGCAAATAGTGGGTAAAATATTGTCAATTCAGTCTTTGTGATGTTACACACAAAATTCAGCTTGCCTTTATGAAAAGGAGGTGAAATGTGTTAGTGACTATATCGCAATCATAACGTTGATACATGTTATGTGTGAGTGCTTTTTTTATCCATGTCAAAATTTATTTTATTTTATTTTTTTCAATAGTCACTTGGATGTCTTTCACATTTTGTCATCGTATATTATTATTATTATTATTATTATTATTATTATTTATATTTATTAATGCTTTTACGAAATGGTAAATGTAATGAATAGAGTAGGACAAAAAAACTATCAATTTCATAAATAAAAGCTTTGAGTACAATAGTTTGTGTCCTAAGCTAATAAGTACAAATACTATAAATAAGAGAAAGAGAAAATCTAGGGAGCTAGAGGGTATCTCTAGGCCTGAAGCATCTGGAGCTCTGCCTCAACTACAACCATCCTACTGGTTAACTCGTGATGGGTCTCCTTAATCTTCACTCTTAGATATACATACACCACGTTGATTGCCTCTAGAATGCATGCTTCCATATCTCAAAGCATGGATTAGAGGGGTGCAACTATTAGCTCTAAAGGAGCTTCTGAAAAAGGTCTAGCCTCATCTATTCGTTGTCACTATTATCGAGGTAGATTAGTAAGACCGTGGTTGTCATCGAGCAATTAGTCTAAGTCAATGGCAAACTGGGCATCCTTCGAGTCTACCTGTAAGCTATGCCTCATCCTGCTCCACTAGCTCCTCAAGTATGTAAAATCAATATCTTACTCGGTGCGTGTGATTGAGCATCATGAAGCATGTCTCCTAATCGACCCAAAATTGTTACTGACTAAGGGCACCCATGTGGTCTGGATCGATGTTGACTCTCACCATGATAGTTGTGATGATACCTCCCGCTATGATTTCTTTACTAGGAAACCCACTGGCCCGATAAAAATGCTCTAGAATGGACAATACCGAGTTGAACCAGACACTATGCTCTATAGCCTATATGCCATAAAGCTTAGTCTAGTTCACCTATTTGGTATTGCCACTACGTCTTAAGTAGGACAACGCTAACACCTTCTGTAGGTGATGATGAAACAGGTCTTGAATGGAAGAGGCCTTCATGCGGCTAGCTCTGTAGAATGTGCCAACCCGTCTAATGGTGGCCCATTGGTCATCCAAGCAATCTAGTATCTCTAAAATGCCATCGGTGGGCAACTTGAGGATTTCTAAAAATCTAAAGATAGAGAACTAGTAGTATATGTCAAGAACCCTAAATTAGATAGCAGTCTGGTAAGAAGGAAGGCCTAATGGTATTAAAAGGTGCTCAAGAGCTAAAGGGCCACCTCGGGATATGTGATGTGGCATTGTGAGTAAAAATCCCACCAGCCTACCTGTGCCAGCAACTGATATGCTCTGGGGAGTGGTCCCAAGTCCCATATTGTATTCTTATAGAAATAACGGCTCTCTATAAAGGTAATCGATGCTAAGCAGCAGAGTCTCTTAGCTTTTTTGGCATCTAACTAACCTAACATTGCTATGTGTGTTGAGATTAGCTAGCGGCACACCTGGCATTGTTGTCGACGTGGAAGCATTTTTTTCTGGCTTTTTGTTTTTGAAAGATTAAGGACTAAGGGTAAAAAAGGAAGTGAAAATGAAAAATGAAAAAAAAGGAGATTTTTATAAGCAACTAGTGAAACGGCCATTTTAGCCTTACTAAAATGGTTGTTTTGCTTATGAAATAGGCATTTCACCAAAGGGAAAAATGGTCATTTTGGCTACTGTTGAAACGTCTATTTTGGCTCTCAAACATAATAGTTAGGTGAAGCTAATTTCTCCTTAATCCTTGCTGAGACTATTATAGGACTAGACATAATAGTTAGGTAAAGCTAATTTCTTTTATGAGAGCCCACTTTTATTTCATTTTTTTAGGAATAAATTGCCCTTTATGGGTTTTTACCATATTCTCTAGTCTGCCTTTTACTTTAGAAGCCCTTTCATGTTTTTATTCCTAACAGACTTTTTAAGGATAGTTTGCCTTACGGGTTTTCACCCTACCCTCAGTTTAGCTTTTGCTTAGGAAGCCTTTTTCTGGTTTTCATTCTTAAGAACTTTTTTTAGATATAGTTATAGGAAAAGCTTCGCTCGTTGGATAATCCTCCCCTTCATGTTCTCAGATCTTATAATCTGAAGCATTTATTGCTTCGTTCCACTATATGCCATTTTTTAGATGTAAAGCAATGGATTCTTTGGATGAACGCTACTACTGATGAGAGCATAAATTTTATAAACCCCTAGATTTCTTTGCGATATGTACGATGAAGTGGTTCTATAGGTTGTGTACCTCTACTATTGAGCATCACAACTTGTGGAAGGGGTTACCTTTGAAGATCAAAATTCTTCCCAAAGCTTTTTGCAATTTCTAAACTTCTGAGGCATATAATGATTAGGTGACCAGCTCTTTTAGGGATAACTAATCTCATTGGTTGAAAACACAAGATGGAAATAAGAGGTAGAGGATTTAAAAAGTGTATACTTTTATTGCTTTTTTGAAATTTAGATACAAAGTAATGTAATAACAATATTTCTATTTCTTCAATCCATAAGATGCTCAATCGAGCTTATTAAAGTGGTCCTATCTACTTGCATCATATTGGCATTTTATGATAATCATAACATGACATTAATGCAACAACACATTTCCTTGTTTAATTAAGGAAAATCTCAGTTACATCTTTAACTCATGTTGTCAATCAGTCCTTATGGGTTTTCTTGATTAACTATTTTCTCCCTGCTCCTAATTGTTGCATAGGGTGCCTTTTTTTTTTTTTATTTTCACCCTATTAGGGCGCCCTCTTTTAGTAAGGCCGCCATTTTTTTTATTTTTGACTCTTAAGGCTATTTTTTCTCTTCTTTTTCTCTTTTATTTATCTTTAGCCATAGAACCATTTTAATCTATCCATGTTTATAAGCTTCTTGAACTTATTTATATCATAATATATAAGGATTGCAGTGCTCTTTGGCAATTATTGCTTAAGGATGAATGGTCATTCCCTACTTGGTTTGAACTTCCTTCTCTGATCAGTCAAACATGGCCTTATCTACTTAAGGACCAGTCCCCCTTCCTTTAACTTATGATTCTTCACCCTTTTGCCAAAGGCTTATGCCATACTTTTTTGATAAACTTGATTGTGATAAGTAGCCCTTAGCCGCTTCTCATCTAACAAGTTCAATTGCTAGAGCCTTTGTTTTACCTAGGCTATTGTAGGAATACTACCACTCTTAATGACTGGAGCTCAATCTCTATCGAGAGTATAACATCTATCCCATATACCAAGGAAAATGGAATAGCACTCGTTGAAGTTCGAATAATAGTCCTATATCCCCAAAGAGCAAATGGGAGTCTATCAGCCTAGTCTTTATAGGTTATAACTATCTTGGCTAGGATCTTCTTGATGTTCTTATTTGCTACTTTAACTACTCTGTTAGCTTGTGGTATATGAAGAAAGGATTTATGGTGTTATATCTTGTACTTCTATAATAGTGCTTTTATCTCAGCTTGAAATTGAACACCATTGTTTGAAACTATGTGGTGTGGAACCCCATATTTGCAAATTAGATTTTTCTCTATAAATTTAGCTATCTCTTTTGCTCCTAACTTCTTAAAGGATTCTACTTTAACCTACTTTAAGAAATAGTCAATAGCTACCACAATGAAACGATGCCCATTTGAGGCTATTGGATGTATCTCTCCGATTATGTCTACCCTTATGTAGCGAATGGCCAAGGAGATGACAAGCTATGTAGTTTCGATATTGCCACATGTCTTAGGTCCCTATACTGCTGACACTTATGGCACTTCTATATATACTTTGAACAATCGTGGTCCATAATAAGCCAAAAGAACCCTTGGCGCATGATTTTTTTTGCTAACTCTAAACCATTCATGTGTGTGCCATAAGACCTTATATATATCCTTTCCATGACCCTCTACACTTTTTTCTCCTCCAAGCAATGGAGCTGAAGACTGTCTACTTGCCTTTTATGTAAGACCCTGTCCACACTGATGAACTGAGTTGACAGCTTCCCTAATACCTTTCTATCTCTATCTGTAGCTTTTTCATAGAATTCCCTATTCTCTAGATAGTTCTGGATATCATAAAACCACGGCTTATCTTTTTCCTATTTTACGTCCATTATATGTTCTACCTCATAACAAGGCCTTTCTAAATTGGAAATAAGCATTGGTTTCATGTATATCCCTTTTAGATTGTCCCACATAAAGACTAGGGTGGCTAATGCATCCACTAATTGGTTCTTATCTCTAGAAACATGGTGAAAAATACACATCTTGAATTGTCTATTGATGGATCTCAAATGCTCTACATAATGCATTAACTTCTTTTCTTAAATGGTCCATTCTTCATTGGTTTGATATATTACCAAAGATGAATCTCCAAATACCTCAACTGTCTTTACACTAAGAGGCCATAATGCTTCAAGTCTAAATATGCAAGCCTCATATTCAGCCATGTTATTTGTAACCTTATACCTCAACTTTCTTGCTAGTGACAACTTTTCTTCTTTTAAGGGTTATCAAAATTACCCTTACTCCTACTCCTTTGTTGTTTACTGCTCCATCAAATTACATTTGCCACTTTTTGACTATTATTGGGGTTAAATACTTATATGGGAATTCAAACTCTAATGATTCACCTTCTAGTGGATGACTGGCTAAGAACTCTATAGTTGTTTTCCCTTTTATAGTCTTTCTCATTATGTACTGAATGCCAAACTCTTAGAGCAAAAAAAGCTATTTACTTATTCTCCTTACCAAAGATGGAGCTATTTGAAGATATCTTAAGGGGTTGTGCTTTGATACTGCATGTACTGTATATGATTGGAAATAGTGCCCCAGTTTATTTAAAGCCCATACCACTGCTAAACAAATTTTTTCTACTTCTACATACTTGGTCTCATAAGGAGGAAACTTCTTGCTTAGGTAGTAAATTGTAGACTCAAGCTTAAACTCATCCTCTTGTGCTACCATAGCCCCTACTGAGCTTTCTTTAATAGACAAATCGAGAATTAATGGCTTTTCTATGCCTTGGTGGTTACAAAACTGGCAGATTTAACAGATATTCCCTAATAGTGTTGAAAGCCTTCTGACAATCATCCTTCCACTTAATTGGTTGGTTCTCTCTGAGAAGTTTGAAAATAAGCTCACATATGGTGGTGAGCTTAGTTGTATGCCCCAAGAGCTTGAAAACCTGAGAAGTTTAAAAACCTACTAATGTATTGTATCCTACCTAGAAATCTCCTTATCTCTTTCTTCTTCTTTGGAACCGCATCTTTTTGATAGCTTTGCCTTTATCAAGGTCAACCTCAATCCCTATTTGACTTACTATATGCCATAAGAGCTTACCTAAAGTTACCCTAAAGTCACATTTGTTAGGATTTAGATGTAGATTGTATTTATCGATTTGCTGAAAGAACTTCTTTAATGCCTCAAAATGCCCTTCCCTTATGACTCACTTTGCCATCATGCTATCTATAAAAACCTCCATTTCCTTGTGAATCAGGTCATCCAAAATTCTTGTTGTCATCTTCTAATAAGTGGTTCCATCATTCTTCAACCCAAAAGGCATAACTATGTAACAGAAGGTTCCTTATTCAATGATGAAAGTGATTTTTATCATATTTACTATCTTGTTCAGAATTTAATTATAATCGGCATATCTATCAACAAAGTTGTACATTTTGCACATCGCTACACTGTTAACCAGAACATCTATGTGTGGCAGTGGAAAATCATCTTTTGGGTAAGCCTTATTTAGATCCCTATAATCTATAGACATCCTGACTTTGTCATCTTTCTTAGCGATAGGTACCACATTGGTTAACCAAGTCAGATACTGCACTTCTTCTAAGAACTTGGCTTTAATTTGTTTATGCACTTTTTCTATTATCTTATCTACCTATTTTGGCCTCATTCTCCTCAATTTTTACTTTACCAATTTTGCTTTTGGGTATGTGTAAATGGCATATTTAGCTATCTCCTTGTCCACCCTAGGCATGTCTTCATAGTTCTAGGCAAAGACTTTTTTATACTTTTTTAATATTCTTTCAAATTTTATCCTCTCTTTAAGAGTTATATTAGATGTAATTAAGATCTCTTTAGATTTTTCATTAGTGTCGAGATTAAATAAGCTAGTATTGATTAAATTAATTTCAAACATGTTATGCGTGTCATAATTATCATTATGCATGATGCAATTAGATGAGACATCACAAAAATAAGCAAAATCATTCATTTTATTAATGAAAGAATCATAAACATTATCATTAAAAAGATTGGGTACATATAAAATTTCAAAAAACTCTTTTGTAGGATTATCTTTTCTATCTTGCCATTCCC
>CANXYI011657460.1:0-12238 GCA_948208565.1 Hura crepitans
AGCATACGGCTACTTGGGTGACATACCAAAATTTTTTTGCTTGTGAAAGACACTTTTATAGATAGTTAATCCATTCAACCTTCATTTAAACCTTTTTGGTCCCCCAAATCAACACTAACACCCATCAAATAGATATTAGAATCACACACACAATAGGCCTTAGGCCCACATTTATTAAAACATTAACCAAGCCAAACTAATAGAACACCTATTTATATGCATTACGTCCATGTTTTATATATAGACATAGTAGCTCCTAAGTGTTATAACCCATGCCTACAGAATTTACATGAGTGCCACTACTAAAAAGAAACACAACTCTATTACCCTTCAGCACTTGTATGGCTACAGTGCACAATCATTAAGTCTATTCTACTTATCCTTGCTACCTACGCACGACAACAAGGGTATGTTAAGTATAAAACTTAGTGGTGAATTTAAACCATTTAAAACATGCCACATGCATTAACACCTATAAGCAAGCATAAAACCATGGTCTAAGTGTAATGTGTGAATAATATGCCAAGTGACTGATGCCATTCAAATGATATACCATATTTACTTTAAAATTACCAAAATGCCACTATGCTTATTTGTTAAATTAATCATCATGCATTATCATCAATTATTCTAGATTTGTATTTTACTTTATTTTAAGTCCATTCTATAGGACCGATTAGGTAGACAACACTTACATACACTAGACTAAGAAGGAACTGAAAAATATGTAGTGGCCTACATTTTGGACCCTACTGTTGCACTGGTCTGATATAACCATAGGGATCAGTTCACAGGAACCTCCCAAAGGGCAAAAATAATGAGTAAACATGTATAGAGATCAGTCCATAGACCTCCCAATGGCAACTGATGATATCAAATTGTTCATCCAAGTCTGCTTGGCAGACTAGTGCAATTGCCCCTCTAGGGACCTTCACCACTACATCAATATAGTCTGATATACAGTTAAAAGTGCTAGCAATATAGTGGTCTACCCCACAGACTAATGCAATGGCTCAATTATGAACCTCGATTGCTATACTAGCCTAGTCTGAAAAATAAATAGTCTAATAGCTGCTAATCCCAAAGTTGACTAGTGAACCCATCTAATAGGTGCCTAACTAATGGGCCATCTGACATCATTTTAAGTTCGTTTCTTTATAGATCATCTTCTTATAATATTCCAAGTCCAAAAATAGATGGTTACAATTTTTATTTGACAGTTAAATTTTGACTTGGAAAGTTATAGGTTATTTTTAGTCCTACTAGACAATTTCGGGTCATTTTTTTTGCCACATTTTAACTCATTCCTGAAGGCATAATTAAAGGCACATTAAATCTAGTCTAATCCATTATTTTGGCTTAATTATTTACATGCTAAGCAGTTATTCTAAATAAGGTCCCAAAATCATTTTTAACGGGATAATTATAGGTCATTTTTTTATTTTGCAATAGCCATTTTAGGTTCATTTGAGGTCCTTTTCCAATGCCATTTTCACTTAAGATCATGCATTTTCATATGCCTATATCCAAGCTCAAAAATGCTTCTCACATTGACATAACAGTGGCTTCCAAACTATGTTACACAAACATTACAAGTTAGGCCAATTTAAGGTACTATTTTCATGCCACTACGAGCCAATTTCAAGTTCATTTTTTAACCTTTTTCAAGCCTTTTATATCCATTTCATGCCATACTAATCATACACATTCACCTAGGTCGTGCCATATAAACATTTCCACATCCATGTCAAATATGTCATGCTACATCACATACATGTACATGCCAAAACATACCTCATTTTTATACCATCTTAGCCTTGCATAGCTCTCGCCCATTATTCCCAATTTGCCATAAACATGCTTGTAATCACATTCAAGCACACATACACACACTTTAACATCATACAAGCATGCCTACACACATATAATGCCATTTCCATGCAAACTAGTGATCATGCCTTGGCCACATTAAGCACACATACACACACAAGCTTTATTCACCACTTACTTCACCTATACCTACAACGCCATCACTAACAAGCAAACCCCCACATAATATGCCAAGCATACAAGCCATACAACTAGCCTACACACCAAGACACCTCTCGGCCTAAGGAGGCCTTACATCCAAACTCACAATTCTCACTACATACATATATAATTCATGCATCTTTCATGTCTCATACCTTAGATGTCATGCCAAATCACCTTAATAAGCTATACACACACACACACACATAAACCTTTGCACAAACTTCTCAGCCAAATAGGGAACTTACCCTTTTATGTATTCTTTTCCTTAAATCAACATTTTAATCATTCATTCTATATATAATTAACCTAATTACATGCCTAATCCATCAATTAACACACTTTCCACCATTTCCATACAAGGATTCTAAGCTTAACTCATAGAAATTTCAACACACATGCTTTGAATGCCTTAAATTCACTTACTTCACTACTAAGGGAGATGAATTCTTCACTTCAAGCTTAAAGAAAACCAAAACACACCTCAATTCTTCCTCCCTTCCATTCACGCCACTTCATATTTAAAAATTTATAAAAAATCATACATATATCCAAATCAAATTCCAAGCATATGGGTATTCTTAGAATCACTAAATCCTTTAGGAAATACATTAAAAAGGGTTGAATTACTTACACATCAAAGTTGCCCTTTTAGTCCCCTTTGATGTACACCTTGAGTTCTCTTGAATTTTCTTGCAATCTAAGGACTCCTATGGCCTCTAAAATCTTCACAAGTCTATTTACAACATAATTATAAGATTTTTGGTGGCAATAGGCAAGGGAAATACTTGCAAAATGAAGCAAAAATGGTTATTTCAAAGGGGAAATGGCATCGAGACAGCAAGAAGAGAAAGAAGGAGAAAAAGTAGGGTGGTGAGGATGATTGGCCAAGTGGACACTTAGGTGTCACTTTGAGCCCTTTTATAGTGTCTTCGGTGGCATGGGTAGGGCCATATGCCACCTGAACATCCCGAAATAACTCGATTTTGGTAGAAACTTTGGAGAATTTTTAAAAATCACATAGACCTCTAAAAATCATTACGTTTGTTTTAAAAAATCTCAATTAGTCCCACTTAGAGGCTTGTAAAATTTCACGACTAAATTCTATCGATAAGATAGTTAATCAACTTCCTCAATTTACATGCAAAACCCTAAAATTAAGAAAATTTACGAACAACCTCGGAATTCAAAATTTCTTCACCATTTGACTCAATGGAATTTTTAACCTTTAGGGTATGGCATTTTTAGGTCTTTCTAGGCATATCTTGTGTCATTCTTGACCTGACTCTATTTGAGCCTACGGTCTATTAGATTATAGCCTAAAATAATTTATTGGTTCTACTAAATCTTTAAATTAAACCATTTTCATCATTTTATGGCCCCTAAAAGTTTCATGACCAGTACCCCTACCTCGAGCCTTGTGAAGGTGACCTGATACTCTAAGAACACTTTTTGGCCTCAATGGTACTATTCATAAAGCCTCGACTTACAGGCATTACACTTCTTGAGACAACCAAACATGATGGTTAAAGATAGAGGGTGATAGCAGCAATAAGAGACAAAAGATATAAATATGTACTTTTATTGCTTTTTTGAACCCGTGTACAAAGTAATGTAATGACAATGTTTCTATATCTTTTAGTCCATAAGATGCTCAATCGAGCTTATTAAAGTGGTCTTATCTACTTGCATCATATTGGCATTTTATGATAATCACAATAGGGCATTAATGTAATAACATATTTCCTTATTTAATTAAGGGAGATCTTAATTACATCTTAAACTCCTATCCTCAATTAGAACTCACAGGTTTTCTTGATTGACTATTTTCTCTCAGTCTCTGATTATTGCATAGGATGCCTTTTTTTGGTTTTCACCCTATTGGGGCACCAACTTTTAGCAAGGCCACCATTTTTTGGTTTTTAACTTGCAGGGCTATTTTTTTTCTCTTCTTTTTCTCTTTTATTCATACTTAGCCATAGAACCTTTTTAGTCTATCTAAATCCATAGGCTTTTTGAACTCGTTTTTATCACAATCTATAAGGATTGTAGCACCTCTTTGTAGTAATTACTTAAAGATGAACGGTCCTTCCCAATTTGACTTGAATTTCCCTCTTGAATTATCTAAACCTAGTTTTAGGTGCTTAAGAACTAGTTCCTCTTCTTTTAACTTGTGATACTTCACCCTTTTACTAAAGGCTCGCCTTATCCTTTTTTTGATAAACTTGGTTGTGATAGTTGGCTTTGAGCCGCTTCTGATGTAATAAGTTCAACTGTTGAAACCTCTGCTCTACCCAAGCTATTTTAGGAATCTTTGCTTCTATTACCACTCTTAATGACTACAGTTTGGCCTCTACTAGGAGCACTGTATTTGACCCATACATCAAAGAAAATGGAGTAGCACCTATTGAAGTATTAATAGTAGTTTTATATCCCCAAAGTGCAAATGGAATTTTGTCAACCCAATCTTTATAGGTTATAACTATCTTAACTAAGATTTTCTTAACATTCTTATTCACTACTACTACTACTCTATTAGCTTGTGGTCTATAAGGGGAAGATTTATGATGTTATATCTTATATTTCTATAGCAGTGCCTTTGTTTCAGCCTAAAATTGAACATCGTTGTCTGAAACTATGTGGTGTGGAACCTTATATCTATAGATCAAGTTCCTTTCTATGAACTTAACTATTTCTTTTGCTCCCAATTTCTTAAACAACTCTACTTTAACACATTTTAAGAAATAGTCAATGGCAACCACAATGAAATGATGCACATTCGAGGCTATTAAGTGTATCTCTCTAATTATATATATTCCCCATGTAGCAAATAGCTAAAGAGATGACACACTATGTAATTATAATATTGGCACATGTCTTAAACCTCTATATTGCTAAAACTTATGGAATTTTTGTGTATGCTTTGAACAATCATAGTCTATAGTAAGCTAAAAGAATCCTTGATGCATGATCTTTTTAGCTAACTCTAAATTTTTCATATGTATACCATAAGACCCTACATGTATCTCTTCTATGACCCTCTTGCTTTTTTTTTTCCTTCAAGTAATAGAGTTAACGACCATATACTTACTTTTGTATAAGACCATGTCTACACTCTCTTATCTCTATTTATAGCTTTTTTGAAGAATTCTTATTTCTCTAGATAATTTTGGATGTCATAAAACCACAACTTATCTTTTCCTTGCTCTATCTATATTATTTGCTCTATCTCATAACAAGGCTTTTTTTTTTAAATTAGAAATGATTACTAGCTTAATGACTACCCCTTCCAGATTATCCAACATGGAGACCAGGGTGGCTAATGCATCTCCTAGCTGATTCTCATCTCTAGGAACATGGTAAAAAGTAAACATCTCAAACTATCTACTGAAGGATTTTAGATGCTCTGCATAGGGCATTAACTTTGTTTTTTGAGTGGTTTATTCTTCATTAGTCTGATACACTACCAAAGATGAATCCTTGAATATCTCAACTATCTTTGCACTGAGAGCTAATAATGCTTTGAGTCCAAATATTCAAGCCTCATATTTAGCCATGTTTTTTTCACTTTATACCTCAATTTTCTATCTAGCAGCAACTTTTCTCCTTCAGGGGTTATCAAAATCACCCCTACTTTTGCTCCTTTATTATTTATTACTCTATCAAAAATACATCCTCCACCTTTGGACCATTAGTAGGTTTAGGTTCTCATATGGGAACTCAAACTTTAATGCTTTACCTTCCAGTGGATGACTGGCTAGGAATTCTATAACTACTCACCTTTTTATAGTTTTTCTTGTGATGTACTTGATGTTAAATTCTTAAAGTAAAAGAAGCCACTTACTCATTCTTCTAACCAAAGATGGGGCTGTCTGAAGATATCTTAAATAATTATGCTTAGATACTACATGTATTGCATATGACTAGGAATAGTACCTCTGTTTCTTCGAAACATATACTACTACCAAACAAATCTTTTCTACTTTTACATACTTGTCCTTATAAGGAAAAAACTTCTTGCTCAGGTAGTAAATCACAAACTCAACCCCAAACTCATCCTCTTATGCCACCATAGCCCCTACTAAACTTTCTTTAATAGATAGATAGAGAACTAGTGGCTTTTCCATGCCTTGGTGGTTGTAGGACTAGTGGATTTAACAAATATGCACTGATAGTGTCAAAAGTTTTTGATAGTCGTTATTCCACTTAATTGGTTGGTTCTTTCTAAGAACCTTGAAGATAGGCTCATATATGGTGGTGAGCTTGGCTATGAATCTACTAATATACTGTATTCTTCCTAGAAATCCACTTATTTCTATTTCTTTCTTTGGGATTGGCATTTCTCTAATAGCTTTGACTTTATCAGGGTCCACTATGATCCCTCTTTGACTCACTATATGCCTTAAGAGCTTTTCTGAAGTTACCTCAAAGACTTTTTTTTTTAGGATTCAGACGCAGGTTATAGTTATCAATATGCTTAAAGATCTTTTCTGACACCTCAAAATGCCCTTCTCTTATAATGGATTTTATCATTATGTCATCCATGTAAACCTTTACCTCCTTGTGAATTAGGTCATCTAAAATACTAGTGGCCATCCTTTGGTAAGTCACTCCAGCATTCTGCAACCCAAAAGGCATCTATAACACCTGTAAGTCAAAGTCTTATGAATAGTACCTTCTGGGCTTGAGTGATGTTCCTTATAGTGCGGGGCATTGCCACGTGGCCAACAAGGGACATATTTGTCATAAAAATTTGATAGGCCTAAAAATGGGTAAAACGAATGAATTTAAAAATTTAATAGAACCAATAAATCATTTCGGGTCGAGAACTAATGTATAAGAAGATAAAATGAGTTTGTGCCGGGACAACCTCGAGATGCGCCCAGACGAACATGAAAATACCATACCTTGAACCTCAAAAAAATTCCAATGAGTATGGTGGAGAAGGAATTTAATTTTTTGAGGTCATTTGATATTTTTTCAGAATATTTTTTTCTGGCGGGTGAATAATATCAAAAAGGCAATTGTGGAATTTTGACTTGAAATTTTACGTGGGCCTTAGTGACACCAATCGAGGATTTTTAGTACTAAAATGAATATTTTTGGAGTTCTAAAGAATTTTCTATGAATTTCTAAAACTCAAAATGGCATAGGGTGAATATGAGCCGTTAGATTGCCACTTATTATGATCAAGGCCATCCACTTACCCTTATATAAGGGGTTACACATGTGAATGGCTCACATGTGCAAATTAGTCATCTTCCACCTAAAGAACCCTAAAAAGCTGATGCCATTTTCTCTTTCCTCTCTCACTTTTTCTTTATTTTTTCTCTCCTCTCTCCACTAAAACCCATAAAATTTATATGAATCCTTACCTTCATAGTCCTTAGATTCTAAATCTTGTGACAAAATTGAGAAAAAGGGCTTAGATTAAGAGATTTCTCACTTGGGTGAATAGTGACTTTTTTCTTGAGTGAGTGTCTTTAAACCATTTTTTATTTTTAGTATAGGTAGATTAAGGTATTTTAAGGGTAACCATGATTTTAGATTTCAATTTAGAGCTATATAGAATTTTTAAGAATTTTTCTAAGGAGAAATTGTGTATGTTTAGGTGCTAAGGACACCATTGAAGGAGACCAAGCTTACAAGCCTCAAAGTGGTAGTGGAAAAGGGTGTTTTCACATCCTAGGTATGTGGAATAGACTAAAATTTAGTATGTCTATGCATTTGTTATGAAATTGTGCATTTGTGTTGTATGGAAATATAGGTTCATAGTGTATGCATGGAAATAATATGAATTGGTGTTATAACAATGTTAATGGCCTTAAATTATTATGTTTGGCATGATAGATTGGTAAGAAACTTATGTGTATGTATATGTGCATGTCTTGGCTAAATGGGGTATGTGATATGGTATGGTATGTGTGAACATGTACATGACATATTAGATGAAGAAATGATAGGTTTATGGAATGTATAAATCATAATTAGGAATAGATACTAATAGTAACTTATTTGGCATGAAAATTTGGTGAAATGGAAGTCCAATGTTATAAGCATGTAATGACTTGTAAAGTGGCATAATTGTATACTTTATCATATGAGCATAGCTTATGAATGAATATATGAAGGAATGGTGAAAACTGGAATTATTGTGGGATGGATTTAGAAAGGCATAAATTTTAGAATTGACTAAATGAATAGTGTTAGTCTCGTAAAATTTCTAAATGAATAGTAACTTTATGATAATAGGCAAATTGTGGCATGTCGTGTGCATTCTATCATGACATGTAACCTAAGGGTGTAATAGATTTATAAATTAATAATATTAAGAGTAACAGTCTCACATAGGTAAATAGCCCATTAGTTAGACACCTATTGGATGGGTTGACTAGTCAACTAGGGAGTTAGTAGCTGCTAGGTAGTTTGGTCCTTCTAGGGGCCACTATTAGTTGTTAGATGTGCCAAGTGCAGCCATCGAGGTTCTAAGATGAACCCTGCACACACTCGAGTATTGGGAGGTCCACCTGGGCTGATCCCCGCTACCCACTTGTTGTCTAGGGATATTAGGAGGTCCCACAGGGCATATCCCTTCTATCCACTTATGATGTTGATGATGTGATTTGGGGGTATTAGGAGGTTCCATGGGGTTAATCCTTGCTATCCCATTTGTAGATATTAGGAGGTCTACAGACTAATCCTTACTATCGAGTAAGGTAGGTACAGCTACTGAGGTCTAAAATATGGGCCACTACATAGGATAGTTCCTGTTGTCTAGTATTTTAAAGTGTTGTTTGTCTATCATAGGAATAAATCATAATAAACTGGACTAAGAAAATAAATAAGTAGACTTAGACTTGATAAGAGAACTAGTAATAATTGGTTAGGGCAATAGCATCTAGAACTGTGTGTTGCATAATTCATGTATGCATGTTTATGACATATTGTATTTGGTCTATTCCACCACTGAGTTTTATACTCAGCATGTTAGTGTTTCGATGCGCAGGCTATAGATTGAGAGACGACCAGCTTCAAACGACCACAGTGTAGCTACCTTCGAGTCTTTTGATATATTTTTGCTTTTCTTTTTGGGTTACTATAGATATGGACTCATGTACAATAGGATAGTGTGGGTTCTAGGTTGTATATTAGTATTGATGATAATAACCTTATATGTCTATAACATTTTGGTTGTTAATATTAATATACATTTTTATATCTGTGTGTTGGTGGGTCTAAGACCCTATGTTCTATGTTATGTGTTATGTGTGATGATGTGTGATTATGATCTAGAGGACCAGAAGGGTCTAGGAATATGGTGTGATGGGTGAATGGATTTAGAAGTGTTTTTCGTGCAGGGATAATTTGGGGTTTTCACTCGAGTAGCCATTATGCTACATGACTGTCTGAGAATGTCTGGTAGTAATAATTTGAGGTCTTAGCAGTCTAAAATAGGCAGTAAGGAAAGGTTAAATAGATAGAAACAATTATAGGTAGGCTAGGTCAAAGAAAGTCAAAGTTGGGTAGAAGTTAAATGAAAGGTCCTTAGGGAAATCCAAAGATGGGTGACCTCACAAGAAGTAGCACACCTTGCCTATTTCCTATAGAAATGGGTAGGGGGTGTTACAGCATCACCCTACAGTAGAAGGTTCCCCACTTTGTGACAAAGTTAGTTTTTATTTTGTCCACTATCTTATTCAGAATCTGATTGTAACTGGCATACCCATCAATAAAGCTATACATTTTGCACATTGTTGCACTACCAACTAGAACATCTATGTGAGGTAACGGGAAGTCATCTTTTAGGCAAGCCTTATTTAGGTCTCTGTAGTCTATGGACATCCTAACCCCACCATCCTTCTTAGTGATAAGCATCACATTGGCTAACCAGGTTAGATACTGTACTTCTTTTAAGAACTTGGCTTCAATTTGCTTGTGCACTTCTTTTATCTTTTCCACCCATTATGGGCTCATCCTTTTCAACTTCTGCCTTATCGGTCTTGCTTCTAGGTATGTGTGAATGTCATTTTTAGCTATCTCTCTATCTACTCTGGGCATGTCTTCATAGGTCTAGGGAAAGACTTTTTCATACTTTTTTAATATTCTCTCAAATTTTATCCTCTCTTCAGGAGTTATATTAGATGCAATTAAAATTTCCTTTGGATTTTCCTTAATATCGAGATTAAAATGAGGTAATATTGATTGAATTAATGTCAAATATGTTATGTGTGTCATGATTATCATTATGCATGATGCAATTATATGAGACATCACAAAAATAAAAAAAAATCATTCATCTTATTAACAAAAGAAGTAAAAAAAACATCATCAAAGAGTTCGGGTACATAAAATATTTCAAAAAAATTCTCTGAGAGGTTTTCTTCTTCCATCTTCTTCATCCCTTTGTCTTAGATCATGGTAGCATTTAAGATCTCTTTCTTGGTCTCGATTTCTAGATTGGCTAGGTTGGCCATGATCTTTTCATCCAAAAAGTCTGATGTGGGCCTGACTTCATTTGCAGCCCAATCAAACATATCATTAAAAATTTCAAAATCAAGCATGACCTTCCCTTTAACAAAAACTGGATCTGATTCTCCATAACAACTGACATTGCTTGTAGCCCAAATAAAGCTTTCTTCTAGTGGCAGGACACCTTTACTCATTTTTTGTAGTTTTGAAGTCTCTACTATGTATCCTATCCCCTTTGATCTTTCTATCCTTTCAGTTGAATGGCTGAGACTAAATCATCAGAATTACATTCCAAACTCACATTAGGTAAATAATTTATCTTTTTTAGCATATTTACCAACTTGGGATCATCATCTTCTTCTTTTAAAATATCCCAGCTATATGGAAACTGTTGAAAAGCTAGTTGGCTATCTCAAGCATTAAGACTTAGTTCTCTCTCACAGCCCTTATTGTCTCTATCTTGCCATTATTGGGGATCTTAATCATCTAATGCAGTGTTGATGAAACCTCTCCCAACTTATGGAACTATGGTCTTCCTAAAAGTAGGGACAAATTCGTAGGGATATCAAGCATTGCAAACTCCATATCATTTATGATCACTCCTATCTTGACCTTAACTTTAAAAGTCCCATACACCTTTCTTTTAGTGTTATCAGAGGCCATAATGGTGAGCTTAGATTGAGAGATCATTAAATCTTCAATCTTATACATAGCTACTACTTTGAGTAAGCACACATTAATAGATGACCCATCATTAACCATTATGCATTATGTGTGCTTGCCATTCACTTCAGCTTTTATATATAAAGGATGGTTGTAATGATGCCCTTTTGGTGGAAGATATTGATCTAAAAAACTAACAACTACCTTTTCCTCCCCCTTCACTATTGCCACTAGCTTAGATGGCTATATGATAGTTAAAATTGTTGCAGTACATAAGGCTTTAACCACTTTTGTTAGTGATAGGGGGATTGGTGCAATAGATCCTAAATTAAAATCTATCTAGGAGTCTTCTTTGATTGCTTCATCACTATGTCTTATTCTTTTCTGTAACTAGGCAAATTAGCTCTTTCTTTACTTCAATCACTACCCGACTACTTCAGGTTACTGCACTAGCTTTTGCTTCTTTGACTAGATCCTGCTCTAAATCTAACTCAAATTATAAGCCTTGAACTTGCTCCTTTAGCTCACTCTCACTATCTATGGCCCATATGTCTATCAAACAAACTGAACCTTGACCTAATCCTACATTGTTCTCTACTACTAAATAGTCATTTCCATATAAGTCTCATAGCACGAACTATTCTGGCAACCCTGAATTGACCATGTTGACAGGTGGAGGAACATATGAATTGGCTTTTTCTTTACTTCAAGCACTACCTGACTACTTCGGGTTACTACACTAACTTTTGCTTCTTCGACTAGATCCTACTTTGAATCTGACTCAAACTATAAGTCTTAAACCTACTCCTCTGGCTCACTCTCACTATTTGTGTCTATCAAACAAACTAAACCCTGACCTAATCCTGCCTTGTTCTCTACTACTAAATAGTCATTTCCATATAAGTCTCGTAGCACGAACCATTCTGGCAACCCTAAATTGATAGGTGGAGGAACATATGAATAGGCACTTTGACTCTTCTATCTCTTTTCTAGATCAGGGATCTACCTTGAATCAATCAAATCTTAAATTTTATCCCTCAAGGTGTGGTAGTTATCTATGTCATGGCCTGTATGC
>CANXYI011657526.1:0-10536 GCA_948208565.1 Hura crepitans
GCTTTGAATTGGCTAGAAAGACTTGAACTAAAACATGTATTTAAAGCTTAAAATAATGACTCAAAAAGGGGCTCAAATGAGCTAGTAAATTGAACCGTAATTGTGCCTTTGTGAGGTTAGAATTGAGTTATATTTTGGCCATGGTGTTAGCCTAGTTCTAGTTGGCTTTAGTGCTTATATTTTGGCCATGGATTTGGCCCAGTTGGAAATGGCATTTGTGCCTAGATTTTAGCCATGGAATTGGCCTAGTTATAGTTGGCTTAATGCCCAGTAAAGTATTAAAAAGAATAGTGAAAACTAAATTGAATTCAGAGTTAAAATAGTCCCAAAAAATTGACTTCCAAAAGTAGTCGAAATGACCTATAACTATCCAATTTACCTCTACCTGAACCAAAAATGTCATGACTAGAAAGTATTCCCTTTTTTAAGTGGAAATTCCATGACAAATTATAACATATATTACCTTGAATTTTAGCATAATCAGACTTAAGATTTTCATCGAATTTTACACGGTAGAGCCAAAAAGTGGCTATATCAATCTAGATAAATTTTTAAAGTATGAAATCTAAATATTATAAGAATATTTTTGGTCAATAAATGAAGTTAAATTAATCTACTTGGCCCATTAGTTAGACACCTACTGGATAGGTTGACTGGTCAATTTAGGGTTTTGCATCTGCAAGTTCATTGATGGCTAGAGAGGTGTATAGACTGATCTCCATTATGTTACCCAATTCTTGATGATGATTTGTAGCTAAGAAGGCTTACAGGCTAATCTCCATCATGTCACACAGTTACTTTTATTTGTGGTTAGGGAGGCCTACGGGCTGATCTCCATTATGCCACACAATTACTTTTATTGTGTCTAGGGAGGCTATAGCTGATCTCTATTATGGCACAAATGCTAGTGCAGTGGCATAGGTCCAAAATGGGGACCACTGCACTAGTTTATTATCCCTCTAGATCCAATGTCTTAAAGTGTCCTCTTCTTAATTAGGCTAGAGAATTAAAGTATATAAATAATCAAACAGATTGTGAACATAAGAATTAAGCATAATGGAACAGTATTTTCTAAGTTTTGATAAAATACATGCTAGAGAATATTTTGGGACATTTTGCATAGATGTGCTTAATAGGTTATAGTAAGGTTAAATAAGAAATAAGCAGAATAATCATTAAGGATGCAGTTTAAGCTTATTTGAATGATTTTTTCTCAAAAATTAGTAAAAATACAGTCAAAGGGTATTTTAGTCATTTTCTATGTATAAGTAAATTAAAGGTAATTTTTGTAAAGTATGCTTGTTGAAAATAATAATAATTGCTAAAAATGATTTATTGAGTCAAAAATTCTATTTTCAAACTTTAAAAATACCTTTGGGGTATTTTAGTAAATTAGCACCCCAATGAATAATTAGGTCATATAATCTAGTAAAATCATTCTTAAAACTGTACAAGTAAGTTAATGATATAAATACCATGATTAAATTTCTTTAAGTTTACCATCTGACTATCTCGTATACTCAGCGTACCAATTTTAGTGCATAGGAACATGACAACGGGACCTACCTCGTAAAGCATGATGATAGTGATTCAGAGGATATAAAGGAGGACACTTAAGGAAATTTTTGGTACAATTATAATATCCATGCCCTTAGGTGGGAAATAGGTAGGAAAATGTATTTAAGCTTTGGAAATGTAAATTAATTAAGTGAATATGACATGTTGATGTAAATTAAGTATTTCTATACATGTTCTTTGGCGAATGCATAATTATATTATTGATGTTGATGTGAGCCCGAGACTCTATATTTATGATTGTTTTATCTGCAGCCTAAGACCTGAGTTTGATGTGTGCTAGATAATGATAATAGGTTGAGAATAGGGGACCAGATGGATCCAAATGATGTGAATTGCTTATAAAAGTGCTAAATATTCTTGTTTAAATTTTTGGGGATAGGACTTGGGCAACCGTTATGTTGTCGAATTTTTAGTTAATACCTAAGTGTTATTAGCTTTTCTCTATAATGGTTGAACCATACTAATTCTATCCTAAATGGATTATAGGAACTGACTGGAGTGATTTTGGAGTCAAATAGAATGATCTAGTGTGAAGTTAGTAAAACAAATGACCTTGGGAGAAATTTTAGGATGGGTGACCTGGCGAGAAGTGCACCACTCATTGGGTTTCTTTAAGAATCCAATAGGAATTGGTGCTATCAGAGCAAAGGTTCAATGTTCTTTGGTAAAGTATATGGATATCAAATGGTTAACTTTTAATTCCTCTGAATTGTTACACTATCCAAGGCTAAGAAGGGAAAGCCTTTTGTAGTACAAAAATGACTGGTCTAGTTACCCGAAGGAGGGGCTATAGAACTAATTGGTTTGATAACCATAGTATACAGAGAGCAAGTTCTATATCAGTATCTAAACCTAAATATGCTGCTGAGTAGCTAGAGTCATGAGTGAATGACTGATAGCAGGAAAGAGAAACCCTGTCCTGGTATTATGAAAAGTAGCACATGAAAATATCATACTAGATTTTTAAAGTATGTTGAGGAAATTGTTTTCAATAACATATATAAAGAATATAAGAGATTCGTTATAGGACTGAATGTAAAAAAAGGATATAGATAGCTAAATCTCAAAAAGAGGGATTTGGCAGTATCAGTACTAGTTACATACGATAAGAAGAAATAATACCAGAAAGAAGAGACCTCTTTTACAAAAAGAGGCAAAGCACTGTAGGATAGCCCAGTGCAATACCAGATTGGTAAGACAAGGAGAAAGGGTCAGTTATAGGCATAGTTTCAGTCTAGGTCCCAGTACTAAAGAGGGTATAAGGGCAAAAGTTGACATAGACCTAGAAGTGGGGTAGGCTCCTACTGGTAAACTTTAATTACCTTCTCAAGTTAAAATTACTCCTTGTACAAAGGATAATAGAAGTGGATCTCCCATGTGTGGTTGTTATTGGAAAAGGCACTAGGAGTAGTGCAGAGGAGGCAAGTGAGAAAAATGTCTCCGCTGTGGTGCTAAAGGCCACCACAGAGAGAGTGTCCTTAGGGATAGATAGAAGGTGCTCAAACACAAATATCTAATGTTACACCCCAAAGTGGGGGTTAAGAATAGACTAAAGGAGAGTAGTCCAGTGCTAGATAGGGTACTTAAGTTAAGGCTTGTGCTTCAGCTAGGCAGTGTATAGTGAGCCTGAAAAAGTGGTTGCAGCACCAGATGGTATGACTAGTATTTTATTTATCTAATATTTTAGTTTTGGCTTTGATAGACCTTGATTTAATGCCCTTATGTGCATGTATTACACTAGTACAGAATAGACAGATAGGGCCTAATCAATTTGATATAGGCATTAGAGTTAATAACCCTATGGGGTAGTGTGTGACTATGAACGGGGTGTACAAAATATGCCTTTAGTGATTTAGGGGCATAAATTGTTATTGGTTTGACTAAGCTGTATTTTAATATGTTGAGGTACTTCTAGGATGGATTGGTTTATTATGTATTAGTCTATGATTAAGGGTAACCATAGGAAGTTGACCCTCCTGGCTATACAAAAACTGTTAAAGATAGTGGATGGTGAGAGAAATCCTTCAGACAATTTTATCTTTGTTATCTAGATATGATAACTCATTCGAGAGGAGAGAGGCATGTTTAGCCTAAGGTATTGATTAGATTAACTTAATTTCGATCTAGCATATCTATCAATTAAAGCTCAGTTCTCCAATATCTTCTTATTAAACTACTGGGGTTATTATCTTGGAGAAAATTGAACTCTGAAATAGAGGTGTATCTTAGTATTGCTCTAGTGTTTATTATTCTTCAAATAAGGGCATCTATTGAAATGAAAGCACTGAGAGTATAGCTACAAGAGCTATGTGATAAGGTTTTTATTAGACCCAATATAATTTCTCAGTAAGTGTCTAAGTTATCTATGAGAAAGAAGGATAAGTTGCTTGGGTTATGCATTATCCTAAAAGTGATTGAATAGTGTGATTGTGTAGGATCAGTATCCCTTATTCTGGTGGATGATCTTCTTGACCATTAAGAGAGGCTAGTCTTCTTTCTTTTAAAGTTGATATGAGATCTGGAAACTATCCGCTAAATATTTAAAGAAGCTAATATTACTAAGATTGCTACTAGGACCCAGTGTGGACATTGAGAGTCTTTGGTGATGTCATCGAGGCCTACTAATGCCTTAGCAGTTTCATAGATTGCAATGGATAAAGCTTTTAATTTTTTGTAGGCTAGTGGTAATAGCATTACTGGATGATCTTTTAATGTATTCTAGGAACTAGAAAGAGTATGAACAGCTTCCATGGGTTGTGATATAGACCCTAAAAGAAGATGGTTATGTGTGTGCCCAACTCAATAAGTGTGAAGTGTGCAAATGAAGTTTTTCTTTGGACCACATAGTTTCAGTGAATAGAGTTAGAATTTGGCCTTGGTAAGGGTAAGGTAGTGTTGGAATTGGAACCCTCTGGAAATGTAACTAAGATAAATGATTTTTTTTGGCTTAGTTTATGTTACAAAGGGCTTGTAAAAAAACTTTCATTATTGTTACTCCTTTAACTAGACTAATCAAGTAGGATGTAGAAATGTGTGGACTAATCAATGTCAAGATAGTTTTGCTATGTTGAAATAGAGGTTGATAGAGGTTCCTACCCTGATTCAACTTGAATAGGGTAAAGACTTTGTTATGTGTAGGGATGCCTTACTGAATAACTTGTAGGTGTTAATGTTGGATTGAAAGGTTATGGCTTATGCTTTAAGAAAATTGAAGCCACGAGAGGAGGATTATTCTACCCTAATTTGGGGCTAGTTATCATAGTGGTTATGCTGAAACAAATGATGGTATTATCAATATGAAGAGGAATGTTGTATATATACAAATCATTAGAGCTTGAAATATCCCTTACTCAAGAGAAGGGACCTGAGATAGAGAAGTTAGGTAGAGTTGATTGAGGATTTTGATTGCTTGATTGACTACCTACCAGTGAGAGCTAATATGATGGTAGATGCTAAGTATAAGGAAATTTATGGTGACCTTGAGAGATTATGAATGTCAAGTTACCAGTTATTTTAGAAGAGCCAGCAGTGGCTAAATTACAAGTAAAGTCATATTTTTATATAGCAAATTAAAAGGAATTAGGTGAGAGATAAGTAAATTGTTCAGATCATTAGTAAAGCTAAAGAGGAGAAGACCTCAAAATCTCAGTTGATAGTAAGTAAGTAGTGGACTTATTATAATAGATCATGTACATTTTGTACAGAGGATCTGAGTTACGGATGTTGAAGGAAATCCATGAGTCTCCTCATTATAGGTATTCTGGAAGGAAAAATCTAAGCTTGGGAATTTTATTTCTTGATGACTTAGAATGGAAAGAAATGTGGTAGAGTATGATATTAAGTATTTGATATGTTAGACTAGCTCTTCACCTAGTTTATCATCCTCAGTCTGATGGATAGTTAGAGCGGGTGAAAAATATGTCTGATATATGTGCATATATACTCTTAGCATAGATTGCCTATGATAGAAGTGGCTAGTTTAGTTAGAAATAGACCCTTATGAGGCATTGTATGATAGAGAATGTAGGACCTTTCATGTTGAAATAAGGTAGAGAGAGAAAACATCTAGTGTAGACTTAATTAAAAATGAGGCTAAAGAAAAGTGAAATGAATAAAAAAAAGGCTAAAAGTAGTATGGTTAGACAGGAATCATATACTTACTTAAAGCAAGAAACTATTAAATATTTAGTTAGAGATAAAGTGTTTTAGAGTTTTTCTAAGGAAATAGGTACAGAGGTCTGGGGAAAAAGGTAATTGAGTCCCAAGTTATTGGAACCTACGAGAATACTAATAGGGTCAAGACCTTTAGCATACAGGTTTGCATTACCACCTGAGCTACAACAATGCATAATGTTTTTCATGTTCTATGCTCAGGGGGTACAGATTGGATCAGTTACATATAACTTCGATGATAGCTAGTAAGGCATAGCTAGATATCAGTTATGACAAAGAAATAGTGTAGAGTATGGCTCATGAAAGGAGATAGTTAGAGAGGTGAATCCATACCACTATTACAGTTTTATGGACATATAAAAGTACAGAGGAAGTTACTTGAGAGCTAGACGAGCAACTGGGAGCTTAGTATTCTACTTCATTTACTTCAAGTAATTTTGAGGATGAAATTTTCTTAAAAATGGAAGAAATGTAAAGCCCGTGTCCTGAGGCTCTATGAAAAGTGTCATAGGGTCTGAGAAGTGCACTCAGGGTATGGGGTCACTTGCACGTGGATTGAGGTAGTGGCATAGGTCATGAAACTTCAAGGGGCCTTAATTTGATGAAAAAGGCAAAATTTAAAAATTTAGCAGCACCAATAATTCATTTTGGGATAAAATGTACCTATTGGGGCAATAAAAAATTTTTAGGCTGAGACTAACCCGAGATATGCCTAAACAGACTAGAAAATAGTGGACCCGGGAGCATAAAAATTATATTGAGTCTAATGGTGAATGAATTTTTGAAATCAGACGTCATTTGCAAAATCTCATAATTTTTAAGGTTGGCATACAAATTGAGGCAATCTGAAAATTGCCGTATCAGTGGAATTTGGCCCAAAAATTTATGAGCAGGTAGAAGGGATTAAAATAACAATTTTAAAGTAAACAGTGTAATTTTGGGAGGTCCGAGTGAGTTTATATGAATTTTTGAAGTTTGCCAAAAAAATTTGAATGGTTCAGGAATGACCAAGACCACCTTTAAAGTGTCAAGATGAGGCCCACAACATGCCAAGTGGCTTAGCACACTTGCCAAGTGGTAAAGGGGCCATGACAAGTAGATTTCCACTTGTGAAGAATAAAACCATTTTTCTATTCTACCCAAGAATTTTTTATGCCAGTTCCTCAAATTTTAGGCTTTAACTTTCTTCTTTTGCAACCAAATGGGATGATTCTAGTCTTTAAAATTTCTTCTAGATGTTATACAATACGAGGAATAAGAACCAGGCAAAAAAAGAGATGTGGTTTAGGAGATAAAAATCAAATAAGAGGACTGGTTTAGAATAGTTTGGAACCACCACCCTAAAGTGAGTTTATGGCTAGTTCTCCCTCATTTCTTGGATTTTTTTGGCTATTTTTTTATGCTAAAAAATAGCTAACATCTAGATGGTGATGTGTGTGAGGTGATAGTTACATAAGGATGTCATTTGGAGGCTCACGGAGGAGGAAGAAGGTCATTGTGGTGGCTAGAATTAAGCTGCCATCATAGGTTTGATGGGAATAACACCTTTAAAGTGATATGTAAGTGAAATTAAAGCTTTTTCATCATGTCCTAGGGTGCCTAGAATGTTTAATATTGAAATAAGGTGGCTGGAATGTTGAATTTAGGAGTGATTTCTTCTTTGGTAGTGATGAATAAGCGAACACCTAGAAAATTAGGGGGTATGTTTTGAAGAGCTTGCCAAAAATAACTTCATTTCCTTGATGATTTTGATGGATATGAATGCTTGTATTGATTATACATGGGCTAGAATGTAACTTCAGTATTTTATGATATGTTAAAATGAAGTTTATGTCCATTTTAGTTGGTAAATAATGGTGAAGTATGCATTTGAAGTTGGTACCCGAGAACCATTCTTAGTGAATTATGTGATAGTGGCAAGTGACCAATGATAACTTGCTTGAAATTGAATATGATTTTTTCATAGCATGTATTTATGATTAAATTTTAATACCAAGTAAAAGGTTATAGAATTTGAGTACATTTTTCTTTTAGTACCTGAGAGCATTTACTAGTGATATGGCTTGTAAGGTAGCTTATAAAAATATTTAGTATATATATTATGTTGGCTATGAGCTTGGCTTATAATGATCATGAATTTTAAATGATGTATATGACATATTAATATAAAAATGAATGCTTGAAATGTGCCTTGAATTGGCTAGAAAGACTTCAACTAAAACATGTATTTAAAGCTTAAAATAATGACTTAAAAAGTTGCTTAAATGAGCTAGTAAATTAAACCTTAATTGTGCTTTTGAGAGGCTAGAATTGAGTTATATTTTTGCTATGGTGTTGGCCTAGTTCTAGTTGGATTTAGTGCCTATATTTTGTCCATAGATTTGGCCCAGTATAGTTGTCTTAGTGCCCAGTAAAATATTAAAAAGAATAGTGAAAGCTGAATTGAATTTGGACTTAAAATAGTCCTAGAAAACTGACTTCCAAAAGTGGTCGAAATGACCTATAACTGTCCAGTTGACCTCTACTTGAACCTAAAATGTTAATGGACAAAAAGTATTCCCTTTTTTAAGTGGAAATGACATGACAAATTATAACATATATTACCATGAATTTTTGCATAATTAGACTTAAGTTTTTCATGGAATTTTACTCGATGGAGCCAAAGAGTGGCTATACTAGTCTAGATAAAATTTTAAAGTATGAGATAAAATTTTTATCTATCTATTTTTGAAACTTAAATGCTATAAGAATATTTTTGGTCAATAAATGAAGTTAAATTTAGCTAATTGACCCATTAGTTAGACATCCACTAGATGGGTTAATCGGTCAACTTAGGGTTTCGCAACTGCTAGTTCATTAGTGGCTGGAGAGGTCTACAGATAGATCTCTATTATGCCACCTAGTTATTAATGGTATTCATTGGTGGCTAGAGAGTTCTACAAACTAAATTCTATTATGTCTCCTAATTCTTAATGATGATTTGTACCTTGGGAGGCCTACGGGCTGATCTCCATTATGTCATATAGTTACTCATTTATGGTTGGGGAGGCCCACGGGCTAGTCTCCACTATGCCACATAGTTACTTTTAATGTGTTTGGGGAGGCTACAACTAATCTCTATTATGGCACACATGCTGATGCAGCGGCATAGGTCTAGAATGGGGACCACTGCACCAGTTTATTATCCCTCTAAATCCAATGCCTTAAAGTGTCATCTTTCTAGTCGAGCTAGAGAATTAAAGTATGTAAATAATTAGATTGATTGTGAACATAAGAATTAAGCATAATGGAATAGTATTTTCTATATTTTGATAAAATACAAGGTAAAAAGTATCTTGGGACATTTTTCACAGATATGCCATATCAGTTACAGTAAAGTAAATTAAGAAATAAGTAGAATAATCATTAAGGATGCAGTTTAGCCTTATTTGGATGAATTTTTCTTAGAAAGTAGTAAAAATACTGTTAAAGGGCATTTTAGTCATTTTCCATATATAAGTAAATTTAAGGTAATTTTTGTAAAGTATGCTTGTTGAAAATAATAGTAATTATTTAAATGATTTATTAAGTCATAAATGCTATTTTCTGACTTTAAAAATACCTTAGGGGTATTTTAGTAAATTGGCACCCTAATGAATCATTAGGTCATATAATCTAGTAAAATTATTCTTAAACTATACAAGTAAGTTAATGATATAAACCATGATTAAATTGCTTTAAGTTTACCACTGAGTATGTTATATACTTAGCATACCGATTTCAGTGTGTAGGGACACGGCAGCGGGACCTACCTCATAAAGCATGATGATAGCAGTTCAGAGGATACAAAAGAGGACATTGGAAGTAATTTTTGGTACAATTATAATATCTATGTACTTAGGTGGAAAATGGGTAGGAAAATGTATTTAAGCTTTGGAAATGTAAATTAATTAAGTGAATATGACCTACTGATGTAAATTAAGTATTTCTATACATGTTCTTTGGTGGATGTGTGATTATATTATTAATGTTGATGTGAGCTTGAGGCTCTATTTGTGCTTGTTTTATATGTGGCCTGAGGCTTGAGTTTGATATGTGATAGATGATGATGATGATAGGTTAAGAATAGGGGACCAGATGGGTCCAGGTGATGTGAATTACTTATAGAAGTGCTAAACAAGCTTGTTTAAATTTTAGGGATAAGACTTAGGTAGCCATTATGCAATAGGATTTTTAAGTGATACCTGTTATCAGTTTTTCTCTATAATGGTTGAACCATACTGATTCTAGCCTAAATGGATTATAGGAACTGATTGGAGTGATTTTAGAGTCAGATAGAATGATCTAGTGCGAAGTTAGTAAAAGTTAATCGAATAACCTTATGAGAAATTTTAGGATGGGTGACCGGGCAGGAAGTACACTGCTTATTAGGTTTTACAGAGATTTGTGAAAGGGCTTTCTATCATTGCTACTCCATTAACTCGATCGATCAGAAAGAATGTAAGATTTGAGTGGGATGATAAGTGTCAAGCAAGTTTTGTGCAATTGAAGAAGATGTTAACAGAAGCTCCTATCCTGATTTAACCTGAATAGGGTAAGGATTTCATAGTGTATAGTGATGCTTCACTGAATGGTTTGAGTTGTGTGTTGATGTAGGATGGAAAAGTAGTAACCTATGCTCTAAGACAATTGAAGCCATATGAGATGAATTAACCTACTCATGATTTGGAGCTAGTCGCTATTGTTTTTGCTTTAAAAATATGGAGGCACTGCCTGTATGGTGAAAAATGTTAGATTTACATAGAT
>CANXYI011657727.1:0-10154 GCA_948208565.1 Hura crepitans
GACCTTGTGGTTAACAGCCACACGCTCTAACCAACTGAGCTACTCCAGCTGGTTAACACCATGTGATTCTCGCTCATTCCCTTCTAAAGTACACTAGTTTAAAATCCCACAATTAATTGTTACTTTGTTGCATTAAAAATATTGCCCGAAAGCATTAAATAAATCTCCCGCGTTTATTTCAATAGTTAATTAATCATTTTTATAATTTGATTGTTTCAATTATTTTTTAAAAAATAAAAATTGAGTTAAAGAAGTTATTAAAAAACTAAAATTAGTTGAATAAATTTGAAAAAAAAATTTAAATTAAATCAAATAAATTTAATTAGAATGAAGTATTTAATTTTTTCTCAACATATCAATATGTGCATTAATGCTTGTAGTTTGCATACCTGGCCACATCATTATTACATTAGCATGACTTTCGGAAAAAAAAAAAAAAAGCAAGTGGAGTCATTTTTTATAGATAGTAGTTGTAACTATTTATTATATCTTTTAATTTTATTTTATATTTAAAAATTTTTTAAATTTAAAAATTTTTATTTATATATTTTTAAATTTATTTATATTTAATTTTTTCTTATAGCACATTTAAATTTTAATTTTCGTACTTATTTTTGCTTTTTAATTTTTTAAACTTTTTTTTTTCTTCAAAAGATTTTAACCAAGGCTCTGTAATAATAATTTTGAGCCTTCAACGTCTTTTGTCAATTTTTATTTTCCTAAACGGAATTATAGGATTATTCGAGAATTTAAAAATTATTTTTAAAAATAAAATCTAAAATTTTTTCATTTATTTTAATTTTTATTCTTGTTATGGTACTAAAAACTTATAACAAATTTAAAAGTTCTTTATTTTTGAGAAAATAATGTTTAATTTGCTCTATTTTAAAACCAATTCTTCTAAACTTAAATTTTTTTTTATATAAATGCATTAAATTTTTTTCTAATAATAAAGAGCCTTAAAAGTCAGAAACCTTAGATTTGATACCACAAAATAATTTTTAAATCTTTTAACAGTTCTATAATATCTATGTAAGGAAATAAATATTTAGTATTAGAGCAAACTCCAAATTATATGTATCAAAGCTTTGGTTAAAATTTTTCAAAACGAAATAAAAAAAAATTAGCACAAAATTAAAAGAAAAAAAAAGTTTAAAAATCAAAATTAAAATATTAACTTATTATAGCAAGTAAAAAGAACTTTAAAAAAAAATTAATTCAAAAATATTTCAATTAGAAAATAAAATTAAAAAGTATAATAAGGTTGGTAATTGAGACACAATATGCAAAACTAATCCTCAAAAAAACATTATCATCTAACAAGCAATAGATGCCAACTTTAGGTAAAGCATGAACGTGCTCGGAGCGAGCAAAAGGGTCGGTCATATCCGAAAAATTCAATTTAATCGAACCAGTTGTATCATATTTTTGCATTTTTTAGATCATTTTGATTGAATTAAATTAAAAATTGTGATTTTGAATATCAAGTAAGATTTATTTGAGTAAAATCTGAACAATCAGATTATTATTTTTATTTTAGTTTTAATTTTTAATTAGATTTATGGAAAAAAAATATATTTTGCACTAATCTTGAAATTTATGTTAAATTTGATAAATTTATTTATAAAATTTTATTTAAATTGTGAATTTATTATTATTTAAAATAAATAAAAAAAAGTAAGATTCATTTTTTCAATTTTCTTTTCAAATTATTCTGATTAGATCCCAAAAAATTTCGAGCAGCTCAAGTTGAGCATAGATATAAATTGTATAAACAACAAATTCAGATTATTCAAATCAGTACAGCGAGTAGAATGCTTTGCATATTCTTTTCCGAATCTAAGGCTTCACTGTTAGTATCGTACAGAGGGAGAGGGAGTGGAATGTTGAGCAGGAGGAGGATATGGAGAAGAAGAGGAAGAAGAAATGAAAGAAAGAACCATAGAAAAGACCTGCCAAAGCAGCTAATGTGCACAAGGACAAGAACAAATTGGAAAGTGGATTTTAAGAATACAACAGAGAAAAAAGGCACATTTTGCCTTGTAGCAGATTACAAGCAAATATACAACAATGGTACACATTCAAATCCCTCACTCTCTCTCCCTTCCTAGTCTCCAAAATTTGAGCATTATCTGCAGCAACCAAAGGAATCTACTCTGAAATTTTCATACTCATCAAACCTGATAATGAATAGTGGTTATAACAATGATGGTTTAGGAGAAAACAGCATCCACAAACATGCAAAAAGAAATGAACTGTTACAAGTAAACATAAGCAACCAACAAATTAAAATTGTCACTGAGTAGTGAGTACGAATTCTCAAATTCAAATCCATTACCACTGCCTCCTTCTATGAGTTTTCTCTAATTGATTGTAGCTGGGAGAAAGAAATTCGAATAATTGATCCGGCCAGTGAACTCGCATGCTTGCACACAAGGGCCTCAGTAGCCTGCTCTTCTGTTTCAAAGAGCACAAGGGCTTGCTTCTTCCCATTCATCTCAAAGAGCTTGGTATTGACAATGGTACCATGCTCCTCTAAGTGGCTCACAATCTCCTCTTCTGTGATGTCCTGAGGCAGAGTTGAAAGGTGGATCATCTTTGTTGGTGAGCAGCAGTACCTATAGTTCTTCGCAGCATTGCGGTTGAAGCGATTCAGACTGGAGTTGGCATATTCACGAGTGTCAGCGCCTTGTGTTATGTTTGGATGCTTCGAAAAGTTGACCTCTAATCGTTTCCCAAACATCATGGCACCCTGTTCCCAATTTGAAAGCCCATAAAAAAGGTGAAGTTTGATCAGAAAAACAAAAATCCTTACCTTAATATTTACCGTCAGAATCAAACATCACAAGACAAAATTTGCATCTTTAACAGCACAAAAACAAAATTTATCAGAACCAAAAACAATTGACAGGATAAAATGAAACAATAGCAGAAGAAAATAGAAAACATAAAGGGGGGAAAAAAGGAATGAATGACTCAATTCGTCTGTTTCAAAACCAGAAAGGCAGGATGTGCAGAAGCTTGAAATCAAAAGAAAGGTTTTTCAGACCACCACTAGAAGGTTTGTTCTTTATATTTTCTTTATTTCTTTTTCCTTCCATATAAAATTAATGGAATACTAAGTTCATCCAGTACATCAAATGGCATGATAATTATTCAAGTTTGGAGACGGGCCAAGTTTTAAAGTGGCATGCTAAGAAAAAATACAGCATCTGCTCATGAGAAGCAAGACTTCAACCCAAGATATCTGTATGTGTGGGTCTGCCTATGTAACTGCCAGTAACTTATTTTTATATTCCAGAGCCTTGTGTATCAGAATGAAAAGGTTTTGTGGGCAGACCTTCAGAAAATGAACCGCCAATTCAGCCTGAAAACCATCTCCCATCTGAACAAGTGCATGATCAGGTTTATTGCGGAGCAATTTAATCCTCATAATGTTTCCATAGAGGGAAAACAGATTAAATAGCTTATCTTCATCTATTCTCTGTGAACAGGGAAGCATTTTATCATGACTAACAGATGAGTCAACCAAACTTGGAAATTCATCGAAGAACATGAAGGCTGGACCTGACTTACATCAGGATTTAAGTTTGACACAAGAACTGTGCACCTATCATTCGTCCCACTAATTCCAGGTGGCAAACCTCCTCCAAAGGCAGCAGCAATTGCAGCAGCATTGGCCATCTCATAAATTTGACAGTAAAAAAAAAAATCAATTAATTTTACAGTCTAAACAGTAAGCATAATTAAAAAGTTTTAACAACCAAAGAAAGCTTGAAAAATATCTTGATAGGGATCAACCACAACAATCAAGTTTGTAGATGACAAAATCCTAGCACTATCATGTCCTTCATATAGATTGTGATGTACAACATGCATAATTAAGTGTTTATTTCCCCGCAAGGTAAACAAAATAGAGGTCCAAAGACCACAGAACCCCAAGGGATTGTTTCATGCCTTGCCATTTTCTTGCTCCCAATTGGCATCATGGAAAACAAAAATGGCTGAAGAAGTGAACTGGAAACATTCACTTAAAATTTCAGGAAATGACCATGTAAAAACGACAGGAACCTTGTAAAATATGTACTCATTCATAACAAATTTCCAATAATCATTCAGAAAATTGTAGGGGAATGATAATAAGGATGAGAAAGCTTATAATCCACACACTCAACAACTAATGTGAAGACAGTTTGACCAAGTTCAACTTTCCTTAGTCCATTTATAACACATACTTAGAGTCCAACTTTAACATTTCAACAGCCTATTCAAGTGAGACATATAGAAGTTTAGATACTCCTACTCTTAAATGAAATAAAAAATGTCATAAAATAATCGAATGTTCAAAGTTTGAACTAAATTAAACAATTGTCGTACATAAGTATGGCACGTTGATATCTAGAAGGGAGATGGAAAAAGGTAAAAAGTTGACAATCGTCAACAAACATATCCTGAATGTTACATGTGGATGATAACCAGCACATATACCAAGCCTGAGCACTACCCACCTGTGGATATGCAACTGCAAGAAGAATAATAATAAAAAAAAAAAAAAGAAATATGAGTCGCAGATCATTATATGGCATCCAAAAACAACAATTCCCTTGCTCCAGAGGCAAATACATACCTCCTACATCACCATATCCAGCTTGCTGCACAAAGAAAAGCAGAGTAGTTTAATAATTTCATACAAAATTTCATCTAGCAAGCATGTAAGCTCAAGCAAATAAAACCAGACAATGGAGCATACTTGTGAAGACCTGCCCGTCTGTTCAGCTGGTAGATGTGGATTAGTGAAATCCCTGCAGCAAGAAATGATAATACTTAACACAAGTAGAATAATGCCAAAAGGATGAAAGAGTGTTAGATTAGGAAGCCATCCAACTATCACACACCTTGATCTATCATTATTGTAGTTCACTTGCAATTCATCCAAGCTGGAGGACAGATTGCAAATAAATTAATATCAATGGTGAAAGAATTAAAATTCCAATTTTTGTGGCCAAGAGATTGGAAACAAACTACTGCCCATGTCAATTCACAGATAGGAGGGGAGAGACAGAGCAAAAGGGAGGTAATAAATTGCTAAAATGTTAGACCATACTTTGAAAACTGAATGTCCAGCTGGCAGCAACCATCATAAATATTACGCCCCTGAGAAAACAGCCAAGCATCAGAACTCATCCATTAATTGCAAGACCTTACCTTCAAGACAATACTCAATGTTGAGAGTAAAAGATAGAAAAATACCTGAAGAGAAGTCCTTGCTGCAACAGCACTCTGCCGTGATTGATATTGAATAAGGGCTTGAAAACCTAAACAGTGTGCACAAAAAGCAGAGGATAAAGTAACTACAACGGAAAATTCTTATGCACAATCCTGTTGAATTTAATTATGCCTCTGTCAATTAATGAAAAGGATACGAATATCCGCACAAGTACTCAATAAAAGGAGTTAAGGGGGAAAAATTGATGGTTAACAATACAATTGCCATTTGGTATGACCATTACAATGTAAATCATGAGACAAGAAGCATACAGAAAGGCTTTACCAAGAAAATTAAATGACAAATCTAGTCTAGGTAGAAATTTAAATGAGAGAGAGAAAAAGAGAAAGAAAACTTGAAGAAGCTGACCAGCCGACTTCTGAAACGTGACGATCTTCTCCACAAACCCATGAGGAGAAAAAACTTGATGCAGCACATCCACAGTAATAGGATATAGCATGTGATGGATTGTAACTAAAAGAATTCGATTTGGCTGTGCATCCGGAGTTCCCAACAGCAAACCAGCATAGAGACAGAAGAGAGAGAAGAGAATGAATAGAGAAGCATAGGTAGGAAGAAGAGAAGCTATATAGAGAATTCTAGATAGAGAAAACAAGAATAAACACAAAACGAATAACAGTTAAACATGAAGAGGAGCGGATGATTAAAATTGGCAAACAAGAAATGAAAAATGCAAGATCAGAAAGCAGGAAACAAGAAATGAAAAATGCAAGATCAGAAAGCAGGAAACAAGAAAGGCTAAGTTGCACTGGTTTTTGCACGCTGTAAAGTTACAATTTGTTTTTAGGATAATACTGTTCTACAGAATCAAATCACATACACACCAAAATCGTTGCTTCGAAAGCATGCGGAAATTAAAATTGGCAATTCAATGCTTCAAATGATCAGATAAAAGTGGATTATTTACAATTTAACTAAATTCGAATATTAGTCAACTTCAATTTGATAATTGAGAAAAAATGAGTTATGATCCTCATCTAAATAGCATGCTAAAAATGTCACAGCCTAGCAAGGTACATGATGTGGTGCCTAAATTGTTGTTATCATCATTTTTTTGTAAAGATAGATTTATATAGTATTTTCTGTTTAGGAACACTGTAAAAACTTCTTATTTCGGAATCTTCAGCTTCTTTTTTAGCAAATATGGTGTTGATCCAGAAAAAGCATCTGTAAATTCCTTACAAACTAGTTACTTTTTTTTTTCAGGTAACAGAATTAAAAGTATTTTGAAACCTGTGCACCTAGCACACCTGACTCTCTGTTTCCCTTCTTTTTTTTTTCATTCTTAATACAGTTGATACTACTGTTATAGTTCTACAAGTGATATATATATATATATATATATATATATATATATATATATATATAATCTTTTCAGCACTCAAATATGACTTAATACAACTTGCAAACCTTAAACTCCCATCTTTAATTTAAACCATAGAACCCACCTATCAATTGATATTTGCCCACCTGAAAAGCATCAGTTGGCAGACTTTACTAGCACTGCATCTACTGTGCACTTTAATACCAATTCGCACTGCCCACACAGAATTTAACTAAACCGCCTGATGGAAAATACTGTAAAGACTTGAACCAGAGTTATTATATTCTTTAAGCCTTTCTGTATAAAGGCAAAAAGAGGCTTTTCCCAGCACAAATAAAACAATACTCCAAAAACTAAAATGGACCAAATGGACAAAGGATAAATATTTAATGTAATTTTCTTCCAGAACGTTCAGTATTTCTCTTGAAACAAATATTTCACAATCCTAAAACAACTTCATCAGTTTCCTTTACAAAATCCCAACTTCATTCGTAAAACCAATAATGCAGAACAGCCAGGTTGCAATGAAGGTAGAATTCAGTAGTAAACTGCTAATGCAAGAGGCTGCTCTTTGAAAGATCAACACTAATTTATTTTAATGCCATCAAATTCTGATGAATTACTTAAACTACAAGTCTATTTGACACTGAGGTCGGAAACTGAATTCAAAACACACTTTCGAATTTTATGAAGTGTGAAATTTTTATTTGCTCTTTGGGGCACTTATGATAGAACATTTATAACGTATCTTAAAAATAATTGTTAAAATCAGCATCTTAGGAGAATGCCTACACAACAACTCAAAACAGTACTATTACTGATATAGCACTGAGGGAGAGAGAAGGAAAAAAAGAAAGCCAACAGTTAGTGATTAAAGTTTCCATTACGGATTAGTTTAATAGCTAATGAAATCTTTGTTGTTTCTCAACTTAATGAACAAGCACCTAGTCAATAACAATGAATAATACTTGCTGCTGGATGATAAAACAATTCTTAAATGTTACATCTTAAGGCAATATCAACAAGTATCAAACAAAAGGCCACTCTACTAGAAAGGTAGGACAAATGAAATTCTTTTTCACAACTATAGACAACAATGTATTTCACTTTCAGCATGTTAGGCCCAAAGCACCAACCTCTTCTCCTCTTCCTTGAGAATTTTGATCCATAGTAGTCAGTTCCTGATGTGATGAGAATTGAATATAAACATTCCTACCCCTAAGAGGGGGGAAAAAGGAAATTCAAAACAAATGTTACAGTTCAAATACTTGACATAAGGAATTTCTATAGTAGCTTCTAATATAACAAAATCCTTAAAAAAATTGTCCCAACTTTAAAGTTCCCAAGCAATTTATCCTACCTAATAGTTGGCTGCACATTTGTATAGAATTGTAAAGCATTGATGGCTGAAGGAACGTCTTGCATTTGGAGGAGAGCCTACACATATAATAGAGACAATATAGAACCTTCACAAATTTGCTTAAACTCAATGTGCAAAATAATTGCCAATAACCGATCAGCTGGAGAATAAGATAATACCTGATTTTTAGCACGAAGCATAACAAGTTTTGTTATCACCCCAAATGGTTGGAATAGTTGAAGCAAATCATTCTGAAAGGATCAGTGCAGTGTGCATTATAGCTAAATAAAATAAGCATTTTATATAAGACAACACTAATTACGAGAATCAACATTAACTAATCCTCCTATTTCTTATCATATTTTGCAATCAACTCCGTGTTTGCTATAAATAACAACAGATTTGGTCCAAGCTAAATAACTAGCACCTTATTTTGTGCTACGCATACATCCATCAGTCAAGCACCTTATTTCTTTCTTTTCTGTCAAGCACTAAGGTTACTACTCAATTTACCTAAGAGGGAAAAGAGTAGAAAATGCTGTGCCACATTACAGACTCTAATTTCTACTAATTGTATTTCAAACCATACATCAGAAAAGTTTTTCTCATCCTATGGATTTATACATATCAATATTTCATTTGAGACCAGAAATTTGGACAATCTTCCAGACAATTTTCTGTATCCAATAATTTGCTTTTTTCCCAATTCATACTCATCAAGGAGAACTTCCAAACAAAGTGAACTTTAGTTTCTAGGATAAATGCAATTAGTGAAAAAGGATTGAGTTGACCAATAAGGAAGTAACGTAACACCTTCAAGCGTAGTTGCCAAGAAAAAAAGAACATTTTGGATATGTATGTTGCCTTGATAACTCTGAATGCTAATGCAGGCAGTGGCCAACTTAAAGCAACTACAGACAGGGCACTTGGCCCACTGCCCTCTAAAATTTTCATTAAAATTATGTACTATTTTTGTTATTTCCCCACTCAATCCTTAAAATATAGAATTGCAAGTTTACTGCCTAATATTATATTCTAGTCCCTAATTGCCCCCTAAATCTCTGATGAGATTGTGCATCATTTCCGTTATTGCCAGCATCAAATGAAAGTTTTGCCCCACTACCCCCACAAAAATATAAGATGTGCTAAGTTTGCCCCTCTTAAGATTACATTTTAGAATCACCAATGATATGCAGGACTCATCATTTGCATAATTGTGCATGATAAATGTGCGGATAAACAAGAGAAAGAAAATAAAAGGAAGAGGGAGAATATACTTCAGAAATTTCATGCCCAACATTCCGAACATGGATAACTTTGGAAGCTTCTGCCATTATTCTGCAACAATAACATTGGCAAAGTTAATCTAAAATCCCAGCATCAAAAGCAACTAAATATACAACCTTTTCGCTTCATACACACTATCACAGCAATGCCCAACTAAAATTAACAAAAATGTTGAGTCAGCAAATAATACACAATCTCTGTACACGTGCATCACTATTCAACATTAAAATGCTCGCAAGTTGCTTAAAGAAGCAATATACATCATTTAAAATAATAAAGTCAAGGAATTACTTTCTTAAGATGCAAAAAGAAACTACTACGTAATTGCTCACGTTTCCTGCCAACCCACACATAAGCAAAAAATTAAAAAAAAAAAAAGAAAGGAAAAAAGAGAAACTTTTGTATTTAAGAAACTAATGAACAGATCCAAAAAATAATTCAAACCCCAAATTTACTGAAAATCCAAAAGCATGAAAAAATATATAAAACAAAGCCGGGGGGAAAAAAGTAAATAGAATATGTGAAACTCAAAACCCTAGGGGTATGTTCTGGAAGCTGAGAAAGTAGAGGAAGAACCAAAGACTGAAACTTTCAATCAATCTAAAGAATGGGTAAAATGGCCATCCGATGCTAGGAAATTGCCAGCTATCAATTGGATTTCTAGTTAAGATTTTCACAGCCAGCAAACAGTCTATACATTTATCCAAAAATCTTAGCAAGATTAAGAAATTGAATAGAGTTATATAGAGAACTTGCCTGAGAGAGGAGGAGGAGGAGAAGGGGGGGAGAGAGAGAGAGAGAGGAGATGCGTAGATAAGAGAAAGAGAATCAGCGATGTAAACATCAACCGCTACGCATGTTTTTGCTGTTCTAAAGTGTGTTAGTTTTACCCTACC
>CANXYI011657760.1:0-12664 GCA_948208565.1 Hura crepitans
TATGTGCATGAATGATGTATGTATGTGATCTATGAGCCAGAGACTCTGTGTGCATTATTGTTTATGGCCTAAGGCTTATAATTGCTGTGTTATAATTGATGATGATAGGATGATGTCTGAGGGACCAGAAAGGTCCAAGAGATATGTTAAATGTTATAGAAGTGTTTATAGGTTGAGATAAAATCTTGGGATAGTAACTCGGATAGCTGTTATGCTATCAAATTTTTAAGGAATACTTGAATGTGATTGAAAGCCTTCTAAAATACCATGACACCATGTTACGAACCTAAATGGACTATAGGAAAAGACCTGACTATAGTGGGAGTCAAACAATAATGCCTAGGGTAGTATAGATAAAAGTTAAATGAATAACTATAGGAATAGTTAAATAGGTGACCTAGTGAGAAGTGCACCACTTGTTGGGTTTCTTCGAGAGTCTAGTAGAGGGTGTCACATAAATTTAGGTTATATGGGTGCCAAATGACCAAAATACCCTTGTGCACAATTAATGATTATTCATTCAAATAATAACTTGAAATTACATACCTTGTTAATATTTGCCATTATCAGTAATAATATTCATAAAATCAGGTTATCAGGTCAATAAATGCCATATATGTCCTGATCATATACATTGAATAATGATTTAGGTAATTGTTCCAAATTATGTACTATATGGTTTATATGATTGTCATTAAGTTATATGTTTCTTATTTTATTAAATTAATAGGCTTGACTAGATAGACGACACTTGAATATATTAGACCCAGAGGGAACAAAAATAGTGCAGAGATCTATATTCTAGACCCCGATCACTGCATCGGCTTAATAAACATCATAGGGATCAGTCTATAGACCTCTTAAATCACATATCCAAATTTAATTACTCAATTTGGTATGCCCAATAGACTAGTACAGTAGCCCCTCTAAACCTACGCTGCTGCACTAGCATAATCACATGAATTGCACTAGGTGTGAAAAATCATATAATGGTTTGTCCAACAGACAAGTATAGTGGCCCTAAAATAAACCTCAACTGTTGTACTAGCCTTACCAAAAAATCAGATAGTGTAATTATGACACCCCTTACTGGATTCCCGAAGAAACCCAATAAGTAGTGTACTTCCCACCAGGTTACCCATCTCACTGCTCCCATAATCATTTATTTAACTTTTACTTATGCTATACGAGGCAATCCAATCTAACTCAAAAATTGGTCAGGTCTGTTACTATAGTCTATTTAAGTCAATATTATTAGGTTTAAGTTATTATAGAAGGATTTCAAAATAGCACCATATGTCTAAAAATTTTCAGTAGCATACCAATGGTTGAGTCACTATTCCAAAATCTTTTCTACCAACAAACACTTTTATATCATATATCACATCTCTTGGGCCCTTCTAGTCCCCTAGATAACATCCTATCAACATCATCAATCACATAACAATCACAGGCCTCAGGCCATAATAAAAAGACAAAGAGCCTCAAGCTCACAAGCATCAGCACATACGACATATACATAAAAGAAACTATCACATGATTAAATACAGCACAATTTGTTATAAACAAATTCTACTCAGTGTCCCTTATATACATTACACCCATTTTCCCCACCTAAGTACATAGAGTGCAAAAGCTACATAATTAAATCAAATCAACCACCATAAAAATAACTTCTAAACTCCACTCTATGCTTTACGAGGCAACGTCCTTAACCTTGGTACCTGCACATCGAAATAGGTATGTTAAGTATAAAAATACTCAATTGTGAATTCAATCATTAAAAACATTTCCAATATACTTTCCATGCAAAAAACCTCTATTCTTATCTCATTCTAGCATCTCAATTCTATTTGATAACACTAGTATGCAAAATTACCGTTTTACCCCTAGGGTGTTTCTATCTATAATTATCCAATTAATTATTACAAGCTATATATTTTATGTGTTTGGTTATTATTAATCATTTTGTGCACAAACTATACCATTTTAAGCCTTTAGTCACAATAAGTGGAAAATTACTAAAATGCCTTTGTCTTATGTTTCATAGTCATATGCAATTTATTAATCTTATTTAATTAATTTAGGTAGCCTAACTTAAGGGACAACCCTGACGAACACTATATCAAGAAGGAAAAATAAACCGGTGTAGTAGTCCCCATTCTGGACCTATGCCACTGCATCGGCTTAATTGAATTCTAGCACCCAAGGTGCAAATAATAAGGAGTTATCTACCCAAAAGACTGGTATGTCTAATAGACTAGTGCAGTGGCCCTTAGAGACTTACACTATTGCATCGACATCATATAAATGATCAATGATGAAGTGTCTATGTCGCCCAGTAGACTGGCCTATCCAATAGACTAGTGTAGTGGCCCATAGGGACCCATACCCCTACATAGACAATATTAAATTTGGCATCAAGTAGTAAGAGTATAAAGTTGTTTATCCAATAGACAAGTACAGTAACCATAGTGGGGACTTATGCCATTATACCAGCCCTGTCTAAAAAGTAGATATTGTAGCAACTGCTAAGGATCCCTATGTTGACCGATCAACCCATCCAGTGGGTGTCTCACAAGTGGGCCATTTAACCTCAATCAGTGTCCTTTCTTTAATAATTAACTTTTTATAATATTATAATCATAAAAATGGATAGTTATAATTTTTATAGCACTATTAGAAATTAACCCGATATAGTATAGCCACAAATAGGCTATACCAAGTAAAATATCAGAAAATATATTTAAGGATTCAAGTGCCAATAATTACCATATATTATGCTAGATTTAATTCCATTAATATATGACAATTCTAGGCCACTTACTGTCCAGAGGATTTATTGATTTAGGTAACAGTAATCTAGGACAGTTAAAGGTCATTGCGGCCAAGTTTTTATTTATCTTTCTAGGTTTAATTCACCTTTTTTTAGTGCATTTTAGCCATTATTTACATCTATATCATAGGCCCTAAGCCAATAAATCCTAGACAATTTACAAGGACAAACCATATACTCACATGCCATTACATATGATTATGAACAATAGCCCTTAAAGGCACAAGTTTAGGCATATTATTAAGTCATCCAGTTATAGCCCTTTAGAGGCACATTACCACTCATTCTCATACATTATTTCAAGCCAAGTTGAGTATCATTTTACATGTCATTTCTTAACTACACTACATGTCATTTTATGGTATACATGTTACTCTTGTTCATGCCAAAGTAGTTAAGCTAATCATGCTTACCTAATCAAACATTCACACACATAACATGGGACACCTATTAGCTTCTTTACATGCCATTTCCATTAGATTAGCTTTTAAGTACAACTAGTTAAGAACCTTAACAATACAATTCCATAGTGTTCATTTTACAATCATCCTTTAATCAATAACTTAATCACACTTACATATATGTCTTGATCATTACATGCCACACCAATTAGACTAGACATAGTGTCATTCTCATGCCTACCATTTATCACAATATACAAAGACATATCAATACATTCAAGCCATTTTAGGTAGTCTAAGTCCCATGGTATGTCGCGGCCACTACTAAATTCCATGCATTTATGCATCATTCAACTCATTTCATGCTAAGTCAATTACTCATACATTATAGGTCTAACACATATGTAATTTCTAGCCTTGAATACCACTTAAGACCACACAAAGCAAGCCACCCACATTCACACACATACACAAGCTCTCGGCTATACCCATATTTCACATTAAATATGTATTCTTCCATGTCTTTACACACAATGCCATTTCCTTTAAATACCACAATGATCAACTTAAATCTCAAGTACCCAAAACATACCTTGAACTCATGCACACCTCTTAGCCAAATTATGACTTAATACTAACGTTAATTCTTTTCATTAAATAACCATTCCATGCACACACCTTTATGCCATATACTATAGCTATACCAAGGAAAGCCCATCTAAGACAATTCCAACACTCAAACCATTCTTAAACTCAAAGAAAATCTACTGTAATTTAAAAGGCATAAAGTGAATGATGGAATTCACTTACCTCCCTCACTTGAAGATGCCATTTCCATCATGTTAAGGCTACTAACCTTTATTTTTAGCCCTCATATTGTCTTTTACCTTACTCCTCAGGAATTTCTTTGCTTTATTTCACCTCAAACCAAAGTCACATACATCCCTACAAATTTTAGGCACCACAAGGAACCATTTATAGCAAAGAAATCATCATGAAAACTAAAGGAAAAGTAAAGTACTCACCTTTGGTACCCCTACTTGACCACTTCTATTGAAAAAATTTCTATGAATTTTAACTCACAACTAAGATCTCCTTTTGGCTTGATTCTTTTTCCCTCATCTCCCTAACATCTTAACATGAATTTAGAAACCTAGAATTTTTAGATTTGCTAAAGGGAAAAGATGAAAATCCCTCTCTAAGGCTCTGTGGTATCATCTACTAGGTAGTAAGAAGAGAAACTTTTTGCCTTTTTATAGGGGAAAAGTCCACTTGTTAACACTTCTTCTCAATTGTCAAGGCCCTAGGCAGCTGGTAAGTATACTGGTGGGGTCTCTAGCCACCTAAACTACCCCGACATCTCTCAATTTTTTAGCAAAATTTGAAAATTCACCTAAATTCACACAAAGCTTGAACAATTACACCATTTGTTTTAAAATTCATATTTTAATCCCCTCTATGTGCTCATAAATTTTTGTAAGCAAAATCTATTAATAGGGTAGTTTTTAGGCTGCTTTAATTTACGTGCCAACCTAAAAAATTATGAGAACTTACAAATGACCTCGAAATCCAAAAATTCTTCCACCAATGAGCTCATTTGAATTTTTGAGCTTCAGTGTCCACCATTTTCAAGTCTATTCGGGCACATCCCGGGTTAATCCTAGCCCTTAAAATTTTTATTGCATTAAAGGGAAGCTTATAGTTTGAAATGAATTATTGGTTATACTAAATTTTTAAATTTTGCTCTTTTCATCAGGTTAAAGCCCCTCAAAGTTTCATGAATAGTATCACTACCTCGATTTAAATTCATGTGACTTGGCACCTTAAGCACACTTCCCGAACCTAGTGGCACTGTTCATGGAGTCTCAAAACATGGGCATTACATTTCTTCCCCTCTTAAAAAAAATTTCATCCTTAAAATTACCTAGAGCAAATAAATGAGGATACTAAGCTCTCATCTGCTCGTCTAGCTCCCATGCAACTTCTTTTGTATTTTAGTACCTCCATAGCTCTGTAATAGTGGTATAGACACATTCTTTGACTATCTTATTTCATAAGCCATACTTTATGCTAGTTCCTCTTCATAACTCAAATCTAGCTACACCTCAATATTTGCTATTGGAAGCACATATGATGGATCTAATTTATACCTCCTGAGCATAAAAACATGGAAAATATCATGTATCTGATGTAGCTCCGATGGTAATGCCAACCTGTATGCTGGAGGCCTTACCCTATCTGTAATCTCATAGGGTTCTATAAACCTAGGACTTAATTTCCTTTTCTCTCGGACCTCCACACCCTTCTCCCTAGAGAATCCTTTAGGAACACTTTTTCTCGAAATATATATTTAATATCTCTCTACTTCAAATTACCATATAATTCTTCTCTAATCACAGCTACCATCAGCCTTTCTCTTATTAACTTCACTTTTTCTTTAGCCTCTTTAATTAAATTCACCTTAGAGATTTTTCTCTCTCCTACTTCACTCTAATATGAAAGAGTCTTGTATCGTCTACCATTTGATGCCTCATATGGGTCCATCCCTAAACTAGACTGGTAACTATTATTATAGGCAACCTCTACCAAGAACACATACAGATCCTAGTTACCCATAAGCTTAATAGCACAATCTCACAACATATCTTCAGATATATATGTCTCCCTCTTTGACTATCCATCAGTCTTAGGATGAAAGCTATGTTATAGATCAATCTGGTTCCTAAAGTTGCCTGTAGCTTCTTCAAAAAATCTAAAAGTAAAATAAAGATCCTTGTCAAAAATAATAGTCAATAGTACACTATGAAATCTTACTATCTCACCTACATATAGTCTAGCTAACCTCTCTAGGGACTAATCCATCCCAACCAGGTAACTTGAACTGTCTTTATCAATTTGTCAACAATTACCCATATATGATTGCATTTACTTCTAGTGAAAAGTAAACTCAACACAAAATCTATGGTTAAGTTTACTTCTTTCCACTCTGGTACTGCTATATGGTCTAATAATCTAGAAGGAACCCGATGCTCAACTTTCACTTGCTACTAAGTCAAACACTTGGCATCATATTCTACCACATCTCTTTGCATACCAAGGCACTAATAGTCAAATTTCAAGTTCAATTTTCCCTCCTATGATGCTTGGAATAAGGAGCCTCATATGTCTCCTTTAATATATACAACCTAGGTCATCCATATGAAGTACGCATGATCTATTCTGATAATACAACTATGCACCCTCTGTCAACTCAGACCTTGTGGTCTTCCCGTTTTTAACCCTGCTTGCCATCTGAACCAACTATTCCTCTGCCATCTATTTTTCCTTAATCTACTGTTAAAAATCTAGCTTTATCTATAACTTGGCCAACATAGCATTTCTTAAAGTTTATTGGAACTATCATTCATGCTTTTTAGGGTCATCATAAATTCCTAGTCCTAGTACCTACCATCACATTAGCTTTTACTAATGGGTAGTCAATCAGGCAACCATAATCCTTAATCTACTCCAATAAAATTCTATCTCAAATTCAACTCTTCTTGTGTAAGGAGATATTTCAAGCTCTTATGATCTGTTCATATGCAACATTTCTCTTCATACTATAGTACCTTCATATTTTTAAAACAATCACAATGGCATCTAGCCCTAAATCATAGGTAGGATCATTCCTCTCATATGGCTTCAACTGTCCTAAAGCATAAGCCACTACCTGCCCATCCAACATTAACATATATCTCATTCCATTCAGTGAATGATCATTGTACATTGTAAAGCCCTTATCCTATTCAAGTTAAATCAAGGTAGAAGCTTCTATCAGCATCTTTTTTAATTGCACAAAACTAGCTTGACACTTATCATTTCAATCAAATCTCACATTTTTTTCTAATGTATCTATTCAAATGAGTGGCAATAATGAAAAAGCCTCTTACAAGTCTTTTGTAATATCCAGCTAACCTAGAAAATTTCTCACCTTAGTTACATTCCTAGGTTGTTCCTTTTTTAGTACTATTTTTCTTATACTGGGACCAATTCTGATTCTTTCTATTGAAATTATATGGCCTAGAGAAGAAACTTCACTCAGGCAAACTCACACTTACCAAGCTTAGCACACAAATATCTCTTTTTTAGGGGCTGTAACATAACCATTAAATGTTGTTCACAGTCTTTTTGGTTTCTAGAGTACACCAGAATGCCATATATGAACACCACCACCACTTATCTACATAAGATTGAAAAGTTCTTTTCATTAAGTTCCATGAAAACTATTGGGGCATTGGTGTATCCTAATGACATCACTAAGAACTTAATATGCTTACACTGGGTTCTAAAAGAAATTTTAGAAACATCAACTTCCATAATCCTTAGTTGATAGTATCTAGATATTAAATCAATTTTAAAAAATATACCAGTCCTTCTTAACTGATTAATGAGATCATCTATCCTAGCAATAGATACTCATTCTTCATAATCATTCTATTCAGCTGCCTATTAAGCAATACATAACCTGAGCAACTTACCTTTCTTCCTTACAAATAGTTTAAGTACTCCCCAAGGAGTTATGCTGGGTCTGATAAAACCGTTATCACATAGCTTTTGTAGTTGTACTCTTAGTTCTTTTTAATTCAGCATGTGCCATTCTATAATAGGCAATAAGTACTAGAGCAATACCAGGATACACCTCCATTCCAACATCTAGTTTCCTTTGAGGTGGTCAACCTAGTAGCTCATCAAGAATACATTAGAAAACTCAGATACAATTAGAACATATGCTAGATCTGAGTTAAAAACATTCATATCAATAACATAGGCCAAACATGCCTCATCCCTTTTAAAGTTGTTATATTTTAATAACAAGGATAAGATCATCCAGAAGTTTCCTTTCACCATCCACTTTCACTATCAGTCCTTAGATAGTCTAGAGGGTTAACTTTTTATGTTTATAATCAGCTATAACCTGATACTTATGAAGCTAATCCATTCCCAGAATTACCTCAAACTCAATGAAATGCAACTAAAACAAACCAGTAACAATATATGGCCTTCAATTACCAAAGGACATTTTGCCTACACACCATGTTCACCATCAGACACTGCCTCATAGGGTGGCTAAATTTGATATCTATATTAGCATGCTTAGGCAATAACTACCTATTTTGTGCTTGTGTAGTACATACATAAAAGGTATTAAACTAGGGTCTATCAAAGCCAAAAATGAAACATTAGATAAACAACATACTTGATATAACCTCTAGTGCTATAGCCTCTTCTTGAGCTCTCCTAGCACACTACCTGGCAGAAGCACAAGCCTCAATTCTAATACCTAAACTAGCACTAAACTGCTCTCCTTTGGTTTGCCCTTGACCCCTATTTTGGGGTGCAACACTAGGTGTCTATATCTAAGCACTCTCTACCTATCTCTAAGGACACTCTCTCTATAGTGGTCTCTAACACCACAATGAAGACATTCTCCTCTCTTACCTCATCTATACTAGCCTCAATGCCTTTTTTGTCAAGGGGAAAACATGGGATATCCACACCTGTTATCCCTTATACAAGGAGTACTATCGACCCGATGAGGCAATTGAGGTCTACTAGTAAAATCCTATCCTAACCTTTAGGTCGGTATCTATCTCTACCCCTAGTACCTTATCTGATATTGGGACCTAGTCTAAGACTATGTCTGTAACTAGCCCTCTCTCCTTATCTTACCATCCTGCCCCTACACTGGATTGTTCCATAGTCTACTGCCTCTTTCTCAAAAAGAGGTCTCTCTTTCCTGGTACCATTTCCTCTATGTCATATGCAACTAGTACTAGTATTGCAAAATCTCTCTTCCTAAGATTTAGTTGTTTGTATCTTTGAACCTACCTTTAGTCTTATTTGGAATCTCTTACATTCTCTAAATATCATTAGAAATAAACTCTTCAGCATACCTTAGGAATCTGATAAGATCCTTTTATGCATTACTTCCTAGTGTACTAGGATAGGGATTAGTCCTACCTGCTGTTAGTTAGTCACTTATGGCTCTAGCTACTAAGAAGCATTACTGGGTGTAGATGCTGATACATAACCTGCTCCCTGTATAACTATAGTTACAAAACCAATTGGTTCCTTAGCCACTCCTTCAGGTAACTTGACAAATCATTTCTATATTATAGAAGACTTTTCCTTCTCAGCCTTGGGCAGCATAACAGTTAAGTGGAGTTTGAAACATTGACATTTACACTCAAGTACTTAGCCTAGGAACATTAACCTATGCTCTGATACCATAAAATGTGACACCCCTACTGGATTTTTGAAGAAAACCTTATAAGCGGTGCACTTCTTGCCAGGTCACCCATTTTACTTCTCCCACTCTCATTCATTTAACTTCTATTTATACTGCACTAGGCAATCCTGTCTGACTCCAAATACAATTTGGTTGGTTCCTATAACCCATTTAAATTTATATTATCATGTTTGAGCTATTATAAAAGGATTTCAACACCATTCAGTATTTCTAAAAAAAAATTCGACAGCATAACGGCTATCTGAGTCCTTATCCCAAAGTGTAGTATACTTGTAAACACTTCTATATCATATATCATCTCTCTTAGACCCTTCTGGTCCCCCAAATATCATCCTATCAACATCATTTATCACCCAGCAATCATAGGTCTTAGGCCACACTAAAAACACATAAAGACTCAGGCTCATAAGCATCCATACAGATCACATGTACATAAGAAAACCATCACAGGATTAATTATAAAATATTCCATTATATACAAATACTACCCTATGTCCCTTATATACATCACACCCATATTCCCTACTTAGGTACATAGACTGCAAAAAGCTACTCATTATACATGATCAATCTTCTCAATATGTCCTATGAACTCTGTCACACACTTTTATGAGGGAAGGTCCCTGTTCTGGGTACTTGCGCATCGAAATACATACACTAAGGATAAAAATACTTAGTGGTGAATTCAACCATTAAAAACATGTCCAATAGTTAATCCATGCATAAAACCTCCATACATATCTTATTCTGTCTTCTTAGTTCAACTTAAAACACTATTATGCAAAATTATCATTTTACTCCTAGGGTGTTTCTATCTATAATTATGCAATTACTTATTACCAGTCATATAATTTATGTATTTGGTTAATATTACTCATTTAATGGACAAATTATACCATTTTAAGCCTTTATTCATTATCAATGGAAAATTACAAAAATGCCTCTATGTTATGTCTCACAGTCATATGTGGATTTATTAATCTTATTTAAGTATTTTAACTAGCCCAACTCAGGAGACATCCTTAATAGACACTATATTTAGAGGGAAAATAAACTGGTGTAGTGGTCCCTTTTTTGGATTTGTGCTGCTGCACTAGCTCAATTGAATTTTGGCACCCAAGGTGCAAATAACAAGGGGTTATCTTCCCAGCAGACCGGTCTATCTAATAGACTAGTGCAGTGGTCCTCAAGGACCTATGCTGCTACACCGGCATCATATAATGATAAATAAAGAAGTGGTTTTGTCTGCCTAGTAGACTGGTCTGTCTAATAAACTAGTGTAGTGGCTCATAGGGACTTATGCCACTGCACTGGCAATATCAAATCTGGCACAAGTGGCAAGAGTAAGAAGTTGTCTATCCAATAGACTAGTATAATAGCCCTAATAGAGACTTATATTGTTGTACCTGCCCTATCTGAAAAATGGATAGTGTAACAGCTGCTAAGGATCTATAAGTTAACTAGTCAACCTATCCAATGGGTGTCTAACTAGTGGTCTATTTAACCTTAATCAGTGTCCATTTCTTTATTGATTAGCTTTTTATAATTATAAGCTCAAAAATAAACAATTATAATTTTTATAGCTCAGTTGAAATTTAGCCTAGTCTATTATGGCCATAAATAAGCTATACCGGGGGAATTTTTGTAAGAAATTTCAAATATTAGAATTGCAAAAAATTAAGGTATATGATGCTTGAATTTATTCCACAATTATTTTTCAAATATTTGTCCTTTACTGTATAGTGGCATTTTTTGTTTAGGTAATGGTCTACTAGATAGTTATAGGTTCAAGTTTGAAAAGCCAATGCTAGGTTCATGTTTTAGCCTTTTTCAGTGTAGTTTTCAACAACAAATTTTACACATTCCATAGGCTAAAGACAACATATACTAAGCCATTTTGAAGCTCAAAACATAGGCTCAAAGCCATTATACACAATCATAACCAATAGTCCTCAAAGGCACAAATTTTAGGCAACTTATTTAGTCTCAAGTTATAGCTCTTTTAAAGGCACATTATATCCCAATTTTTCATGCATCCTTTCAAGCCAAGTTTATTATCATTTCACATGCCATTTCTTGACTATATTATATGTTTACCTAAGTTATAAATTTTAATTACTTTTATGCCATGATTACTTTAAGCTACTTATGCTCACATGATCATACATTAGTACACATGACAATATACACATGTTATGCCCTTGTTCATTCCATTAACATTACACTAGCTTTTGGGTACAACTAGTCCAAGGTCTAAATCATGCGTTCCAATATGTCTAATACACCATCATTCAATAATCCAAAGTACAAGTACATTTATACACATGCCTTTACATTTCTATGCTATTTTGGAAAACAAAAGCTTAGCACGTGCTTCAGCCACTACTAGCCTTCCATGCTTACTTTCATTACTCAAACTTATTTCATGCCAAGCCAATTACTTATACATTATAGGTCTAAGGCATATGTAATTTCTAGCCTTGATTACCACCTAAGACCACACCATACAAGCCACACACATTCACATTCAAACATAACTCTCAGCCACACTTGTAACTCATGCCAATTATGCATATTTCCACTAATCTATAAGGAATACTATTACATATTCATGGGAAAGCCATTAATCTATACATTAAGCATCCCAAGTATATTTTATTCCACTTATATACCTCTCAGCCAAACTAAGACTTGAGACTAAGATTAATTCTTTCCATTAAATAACCATTCCATACTCATACTCTTATGCCATAGAATACAATTACAAAAAGGAAAGCCTATGCAAGCCAATATAAACACTTTAACCATTCTTAAACTCAAGGAATAGCTGCTAGAATTTAAGGGGCATGAAGTTAATGAAGGAATTCACTTACCTCACTCACTTGAAGATGAAATTGCCACTAATACAAGGTTGTCGCACCTTTATTCCAGCCTTCATAGACACTTTCTCCCCTTTCTCTAAGCTCTTTTATGCTCTAATTAACCTTAAACCAAGACCATGCATGTCCCCACATAAGTTAGGCATCACTAGGACCCAATTGCAGTCACAAATACCTAAGAAAAACTAAGGAAAAGCTATGAAAACTCACTTTTGTTGCTTGTTACACTACTTCTATCCAATAAACTTCCATGAATTTT
>CANXYI011657885.1:0-17614 GCA_948208565.1 Hura crepitans
TTTATTGCATTTTTTTGCATTTAATTACATTTATTACAATTATGACATAAAGCACATAATACATTAAATGCAAATTTTGGCCAATTTAAAGTGATTACATATACCCAACAAGGTCGTACGGGACCCCCAAAGTCGGTCTAGGCCTTCTCGTTGCCTCGAGAGGCTTGGGTTGTCATTTTGCCTATAAATACAAAAGGACACAAAAATAAAAAATTAATATAAAATAATCTAAAAGTTAGAAAAATATTTTGAGCCTAGATATGTGCTTTACAACACCCTAGGAACCTATAAAAAATAAAATCTACGAAAAAGAAAAACCTGAGAGAGAGAAGGTTACTATTCACCTCAAAATTCTTTTCAATTTTTTTCTAAAATACTCTGCCGTTTTGAATGATTTTGGTGTCCACGGACTCATGTCAAAATGCTCATAGTTTCGAATAAAATCTCATGGAGTGGGTCACTCCATGGAGGAAGGAATCAATAAGAGAGAGAGTGAGGAGGGGGCAGGATTTTGGTAAGGGAGTGGAGGAGGAGAGTTTGGTGTGTATGGGAAGGAAATTAAGATTTCCACTTATTATAGTTTTTCAAAAAATAATTTTTCTCTGCTTTAAAAAATTATTATAACCGATAGGAATATCAATTTTTCTCCATTCTTATCCCCAAAATTCCCTAAATTCAAGTCCTAATTTCTCCCAAATCTCGAGCCCAAATTTTGACAATAACTCAAAACATTAATACATTTTATGTCTCAAAAATTGGGTAAAAATAGTTCTCGAACTCAGAAAATTTCGATTCCAAAGCCATTGGACTATATGAAATATTTGAGTATCAGGTTGTAATGCTTTTGGATTATTTTAAGCAACTTTTTATTTATTTTACAATTCAACTTTACTTGCAGTACTATTCACATAACACTGTCGTAAAATCTTTATTAGCATTTTTAACTAGCCGAATAACTTTGGATTGGCTTCAAACTTTGTCTAACATTCTTTTATAATTGATACTTCTCATTAGTACACTTAGTGCGACTCGAGTTTCAGGAAGCACTATTCATCCCGGGAAGTACTATTCATGAGAGTTGGGATTTTTAGGTCGTTACAAGCGACCATATGGTTTTATATGGATTTTAACAAAATGAATATGTATTACTCAGTTGAGCAGAATAAATGGAACAACAAAGGGAAAGAGAAGGCATAATCAGACCTCGTGTGTGCATTTTGACTCATAAAGTAAGTGTAATCGATATAATATGTTCATTAAATATGTGCCCTAAATGGTTGTGTGAGTGTGTATGTGAAAGTGTGTTATGAGAAGTTGGAATTTAATGAATAAATGCCATGAATTTATGATAATGCCATGATCTTTGCAAGTCTTTTAATGTGTGCATAATGATAAAGATGAGAATGTGAGTGTACATTTCTCTTAGGGCCAAAATTGATATGGATATGCATAAGGATCACAATGTGCATTATGTGAAGTATTTGAATTGAATATGGATTTAAAATGCTTTTGACATGAATTATGTGAATGGTATGAGTTTATGATACATAAGGAATATGTAAGAATAAAATGAATTAAGGCAAACCCATAGGTGGCCAAAATTTGATGTTTGGCATGCTTGTGTGTATATTTCGCTAATATGCAATTATTATGTATCAAAAGTAATTATTTAATTGAGAATGAGTATGGTGTATGTGTAGTTATTGATTAAATGTACAACTTAAGTGTGGATAATTAATGGGCCGAATTGAGTGAGGCATAAAAGGGTTGAAATGACATGTTTAAATGCCTTAAAATTGTAAAGCTGTGTATGCTATGGTATAAGGTGTGTTAGCCTAAAATTAGTTCCATAATGGTGCATGGAAAGTATATATTATGAACGCATAAATTCAATGGTTACTTGGCATATGAGTTATATATAAATGCCCTTTTATGAGTGTATTTGGCTAAATGGAATGGTGGCCATATGATATGGTTTTATTCATGATAAATGACTTATGGGAATGTCAAAGAGTATAATATGAGTGATTGAAACATTATATATGCACTTTTGGTAAAATGGACATATGGTGTGTTTTGATGCTATATGATATCTATATGTGCCATATTCTTGAATGTGATGTCTATGCCATGCATCATATTGGTAATATGATTTTAAAAACCATAAAGACATTTAAATGGAAGATATAGACTATATAAGCTAATTAAGCTTAAGTAAGGATGAAAATTTAATATGGGTTTTGGGTCATTTGGAGGTCTTACTAGCCATCCGCCCTATTATCTATAGGATTTTTGTTTTCTTTGATATACATAATTAATTAATAAACGAAAATAAGAATATTTACACAAGATATTCTATAAATTGTATATTTGAGATATTATAAATCATATCAAGATATGTTAGTCTTTATATATGTTTTTGCAACTTAACACTTATATTGTACATGTATACATTCAATATCATGTTAATGCGATATTTAATATGCTAAAATGTCTATGAGTTAACATTATATATACATGAACAAATATGATTTAGCATGTTGTATTGATAACACCACTAAGCTATTGCTTAGCGCATCGTGTTTTCTTTGCGATACTTAGGTCTAAGAAAAATAGACTTTGATAAAAGCCTTGGTGTGACAAGATCTATAAGAGAAGGCTTTTCTTTTTGGTATATATATTTTGTTGTATATATTAGTTATGTGATGTAAATGTAGAAGCACTCATATGTTGTAAATTGAGGAAATGGGCCTATAATGTATTATTATGTGTTTTTAAAATTGTTAATACTTTTTACCACTATTAAAGATTATTTTAAAATGATTTGCTTGTATGATAACTCTTTCTGAGGTTGAGATAATGTTTTGTGATCTTAAATGATTTAGAGTGATTAGAGGAGTACAAAAATGGTGGATTGAGTTTGGATTTATATAAAAGTGTTTGTTTTTAATGCAGGTTACTATTAAAAATTTAGGATAGTGCTCGGTATAGCTATTATGCTACTAGATTTTTGGCATAAGGATTCCCAAATTGATTTTCCAACTAAGATTGAAAACTTTTTATAAACCTACATTTTCACAAATCAAGCATTTCAATAACAATAATTGTAAACACATTTTTAATATGTTACGATAAGGCAGTTTGGATATTATGTTTATCTGCATGCTTTCTATTCGAGTTCGGCAATTGGATCGGGTAAAGGGTGTCACACCCTATGTTACTATCTTATATCTCTTACCCACTGTCATCTGTTATAGCCTATTGGTTAGCTTCTCTTTACTTTTCTATCTATTTCTTAGCTTACTTAATTGATCATTAGTTTCCATTATTTTCATAAACTTAGACTTTCCTAAGCTTAAGTTTTCACCAAAAATAAATTAAGATAAAAGTACCTACCTTTCAAGACAATTGAATCACTCTTTTCCTATTTTTTCCTTCTCATCCTCTTATGAAAAGCTTTCTGACAAAGCATAGAAATTAAGCCCCTAAATGTGATTAAGCTTAATTATTTCAAGAAGTCACTGTAAATAGCTACCAACAAGCTGAACCATATACCCATTTCCTCTTTCACCTTACCAAATTACAATTCAGTCTCCCTTCTTTAAAGTTCTTGAAATTTTATTCCAACATAAACTATTGTATTCAATAACTTTGAGATTGCATCTTTTACAGTATCCTCATTCACATTCCCTTAATTTATTCCAACCAACTTTTGAATTGAATTCAATTGGAATAAAAAAAATGACAACAACAGCTACCTCGTTGCACTCCTCAAATCCCCTTTATTGAGCAATAAATTATATTTCCCCTAACCTTTAACTACATTACTTCTAATATACAAATACAATAGCCACACAATCTCCACATAACAAGAATACAAAAATAGAGGAGATACTATTAAAATTTTCTTTGAATTCTTTTAGAAACCATCCATTGAAATTATAATAGCATACATCTTTCCTCTTTTTCTAAAATGACACCCACCAATTTTTCTCCTTTGTTATTCATTCACTCTGAACTCAAGTTCTTAGAAAGGACTGAATAATTTTCCAACCTAAACCCCCTTTTCTCTTATATTTTTCAATTGTGCTCTGTAATTTTTGTGTTTTGCTTTTTGCTTTTGATTAATATCTCTTTATTTCCTAAGATCATCTTTGGAGAAGCAATGAATTGCAAGTTTATATGTAAAAGTTCTAGTGCCTATTTATGTCTTTAAGAGAAGAATAGAAAGAATGCACTAGCGAATTGTGTCTTTAATTGAATCCATTCTCTCCTCTCTTTAAACCATTCTCGAATATTCTAATGGCATTTTTCTTTCTTTCTCTTTTTTTAATATTTTAATAAATCAACTAAATCCCTTTATTGCACTCTATGTCCTCCCTTATAATTTTCCCAATCTCTTGTACTTTAAAAATTAGGGCATCACATGTCTTCCTAACTTAAGTAATTTTATCCTTGAAATTAGACTTAAGTATCCCTTCTACTTATTTAGAACTTATCATCTCTTATCATTTGATATTTCTTGTATGACTTCATTAAGATGAACATTTAGTATCATGTATGTCGGGTCGTCACTTAAATTGTATGAGTAAATTCTTCACTTTTAATAATCCTTTGAATTCTATCATTTGTGATTATAATCTCTTTTAATACTTTTCTTAATTATCCATATCTATCTTGGTGATAATAGATGTTGAGAAGTTACCACAACCTTACTTACTATCCTCATCACTATACCTTTATCATATAGCTCATTACTCCTTTAGTAATCATATACATCCCATCCACTTTAGTTAGCCATACCTAAAATCACTTCAATCCCATAACTTTACTCACACACTTAAGTCATAAAACTTATATACTTTTCAAAATACTTTTTGCAACCACATCACCAACTTATAACTCTTATATTTAAATAGATACCCATCATAAAAATCTAACATAGTCACTATACTTCAAACTTTTCTTATCAAAATTCACAATTGAATCCATATAGAATAAGCTTTAAAAGAGTTTTTCCATACTCCTTGGTATCATTTTATTAGCCACTTACTTCCACTTATACATATTAGAGCACATCCTACCAATTCCTAGTTTCGTGTGGGCCAATAATCATTATGAAGGATATATGCTTATGCAAATGTTTCATCATGCCTCAACTTTTGGTATGATCTTCCATAAGGTTAGAAATGGAATAAGAAGAAAAAGTGGGAAATGAAATGGATGTACGGATCATATAGAGTTGGTTGGTGTGAACTATGGGGTGAAAAAAAACTAAAGGGCAAAATGGTAATTTCATGGAAAGATTGGGGGCAAATGGAAAATTCACTATTCATGATCAAAAAGAGGAGAGAGATGCATAGGAGCAATAAGGAAGTGACATGTGACCTAGTAATGATGAAAAAATGCAAGAAAAATGAGGTTTAGGAGCAGGCCCCGACGAATAGTGCCACCAGGCCGTGAATAGTGCCTTGAGGCCAAATGGAGCTAATTTGACCAAAAATTAGTATTAGCATCATGGTGAAACTTGAGAAGCAATTGAGGTCATATAAGGGGTTAAAAGTCGAAAATAAAATATGAACTAGGTCTACGGCAGACCATAAATTGCTTAAAGCTGAACGAAAAAATTTAGAAACGTGCTCAGAAAATTCCAAAAGTGGCACATTCTAATGGTCAAAAGTTATGAGAAATCCAACAATCACAATGTTGGAATTTTTTGAAGGTGGAAACTATGAGAAAAAAGTTAATGAAATAAATTTAATTAAATGCATATATGTGTAAGGAAAATGACAAATAATTATGTAGGGAGCATTTTTGGCCATTAGATTAAATAGTAATAGGATTAATATTGGCCATCTAAGTGGAATTAGGTGGGAGATGAGGTGTAAATGATTAAATGTTATTTTTAAGCCAGTTACATGTGGAAAAATCTCAACCATCCAAGTGTAAAATGCCACTTTTAATCCTAGCCATCCATCTCATTTATAAATACCTAAATATTAATATTTTATTCATTTAGTTGTAGCGAACACTCCCTCAAAACCTCTCATGGCTGAAATTTGACTCAAGAATTCCCTTCCCTATTTTTTTCATCTCATTACACCAAATAATCACTAAATATTACAATTAAAGGATTATTATATCCACCATATTATGCTAGCTACCCAAAATTCCATGGAAGGAGAAAGGAATTAGAGGGTTTAGGGTCATTTTCATAGTGGTAAGTGGTTCCTAACCTAAGTAGATTAAGTGATTTAATTAAGGTAATTAGGTGATAGTTTATAAGTATATAATGAAATTATGTGATTAATGTTACTTTTAATGGATTTTTCATGAGGAAATTCATTTATAGAGTTGATGGAAATGGAGGAAGGATGACTATGAGATGGAGTTAAGCAAGAGAAAATGATGGATTGATGGATTTAAGCACATTAGGTATGTGTATTCTAAATTATGGTTCATATATGTTATCGTTTATATGAAGTATGATTAATATGTTACTATGGATGGATAAAATGTGTGGATAGAATTGATATAAGGTTTATGTTAGGATATATAACAGTGAGGAAAATAAAGAAAAAGAAGGAATGAAATTTAATTAGTATGAATTTACATTGTGTATAGAATTTTCAAGAAATTTATTTGTTATGGTAGAAAATAATGTGAGGAGACATAATTAGGATTCAAAAGAACTATGTTAAAATGGTTTAAATGGTGAAACAAAAATAGATAGGATAAAAAATTTAATGTGACCAAAACATACATATTAAGTGAACAAGAATATTTTATGGTTAATTAAGTGCACAGTATAGCAAATTGTAAATATAGATATGTAGCAAAATAAAATAGGTTGAATAAATGGCTATGGCTTAGAATTTCGAAAAATCTAAAAAATACATAAGTGTGAATATGATGAACAAATATGTATAAATGGATAAATACCTAATTAAATTAAAGTAGGCATAATTAAGGGGAATTTAACTTTCAAGACTTTTTTAGATATTTAATCATTTAATTTATAATCCTTATTTCATTAATTATGTGTCTATTTAATTACCCTCCTTATTATACTTGGTTAATTAATTCATAAATTTCTCTTTTTATTGACACTTATGTATTTTTTAGATTTTTCAAAAAATCTAAAATTTATGGAATTAATCAATAATAATTGAGAAATAAATTATAAAGAAAGAAAGGAAGAATTAAGGACATTGTAAAAATATTAAGGATATATATATGAAATAATAGAAGGTAAGCTGATAATCTATACTTAAGAGAAAGGTAATGATACACTACAAAAATGGTAATTTAAGCAAAGTAATTTAAAAGACTTATAAGTAATTAAGCGAACAAAGAAACTTCCACTCATGAAATGTAAGTAACACGATATAATAATGATGTGAGTGATGAATAAAATGGGTATGAATAGAACTAGAGCATTAATATGTTTGAAAGGATTGAGAGAAAAAGTATACTATAATGATATATTACAATAGTTATATGTATATACTCATGCGAATGAAATATGATACTGATGTTTAGTATGAACATGATTCAATTTCTTATGATATAAAAATTGCATAGAAATGAATCAAAAGTGAAATGCAATTAAAATTAAGAATAGCCCATATGAGTTGGAAAACCTACTGGATAGGTTGACCGATTAACTAGGGAGTTAGTGGCTGCTAGGGGCTTTGGTCTATGTAGGCCATTGCCTATTTATATGATATAATAGGTGTACCCACCGAGGTTTTGCTAGTGAGCCCTGGACACCTGGGTATTGGGAGGTCCATATGGGCTGATCCTTACTTACCCATATTGTATTAGATTTGGGAGGTCCCACGGGGCTAATCCCTGCTATCCACTTGAGCTTGATTTATATTTGGGATTTTAGAGGTCCCTTAGGGTTGATCCCTGCTATCCCGCTTGTTAGGAGGTCTAGCAAGACTAATCCCTACCATTGAGTATTGGAAAGTTCAATGGAGCTTATCCTTGTTATCAGATGGATGGTGTGTACAGATACCAAGGTACAAAATGTGGATCACTATACAAGATGGATCTTGGTATCTAGTGTTGAGAGGATGTCTACCAAATATGAGCTGAATAAAGAATAACGGCATAAAAATGACTAATATACCATTAAAGATATTAAAATATTCAAATTTAGGAAAGGAGAAGAAAAAAGAAAGAGAAAGGAAATAAATTAAAGTAAGAGATGAATTTAAATAATTGATAAAATGAACTAATCAAATAGTAGCAAACTTTATTAATACATAAATACAACTCAGTACATATCAAGATAAATCATTTGACATAAGTTTATTGAGATGTGTATCTATGGATAAACTTAATTGATTACAAATATGTATAAGTTAGTCAAAGATAAAATGATAAGTCGAATATAGTGAAAGAAGAGGAATAAATAAAAACTACAAGAATGTATTAAGGAAAGATGCAAGTGTATTCTTAAAGAATGTAGTAAAGTAAAACACAATGAAAAAATGTTAAATTATCACTAGACACATAGTTGGAAATGAGCTTAAGAGATAATAACACTCAATCACTACTCAATACAAAGATAAATTGGGATAAGGTAGCAAAATTATTAACATAATAAATATAGGAATGTTACAAATAAAAGAAATAAAAATATATAGGGGAATAAAGAGATGGTTAAAGTGAGTAGATTCTAATGGCTATTATTTATTGAAATTCAAATTTTAATTTTCATGGTATTAGAATACACCACTGAGCAATTATGCTCAATGCATTAGCTTCTTTGCTAATGCGTAGATTATCAGTTAAGGTAAGTGGAGCAACAGATTGAGTCCTAGCATTATCTGAAATAACTTAATAAAGCCATAGGTAAGACGAGTCTATCACAAGCATTGTTTGCATGCTAAATGTGTAATGATTGTTATTTTTAGGATTTTATGTACATAACAGTGTAACAAAGGCATTAGATATATATTCCTAGATGAAAATAGATTGACATGAGCTTTTATTGTACTAGGTCTAATTAGGTCTAGAACTAAACAATATATTAGTTGATTATTAAATATAATAACATTTCTTGTTGAGTTAAATGAGTTATGAGTGAGAGTAGTATTAAGATGGGTGACCTATTAGGAAGTGACATCTCTTACACGGATTAGATATGGATCAGGGTATGAGGTGTTACATGTTTTATGCTATAAAATGACAATGATGTAATCAATGCGTGCTTCATGTATGATGTGATGTTTGTCTATACACAATGCATAAGCCTTTCCCATGTGTAGATGTATATGTTATAATGATAATAGTAAGGCCAACACGAAAAAGAGATGGATGTGTACTCTACGGCTAGCTTCTTCAAATTCTTTCACTTGAACCTTCTCAAAACACCACTATCACACATCCATACCCTCTTCTTAGGTAATATAAAGCTTCATTGGTCTCTTGACTTCAAAAATCAATTCTAAATGTGAACTAATTCTTCCATACAGTTACTCACTTCTATAAATTATATGTAATATCTAACATAGATTGAAACATAAGACTCAACCGTGATCTAAACATAATAAAAAGTGAGATTTACATCAAAGTCATAAACTCTAACTCTTTAACCTTTGTAAACTTGGTCTAGCCTAGAAACAACTAAACCTAAGCTCTATTACCACTAAATGTAATAACCTTTACATGACTCTCAAAGGAGAATTTGAGAAGAGCACATTACTAATCCATTTTTTGCTATAAGACTTTACATGTATCCACAAGAATCACATTCCAACGATTAAATCATAAATACTTTATTTATGAAATAAAAGAAAAGCTTTCACTTTAAAAGAAAATCCTTCATTGTAAATTAATAAGAATGAGTAAAAGAATTTTACTTGGGTTAAGAAAAATTCATAAGTTAATGTTGTGCCCAAAATCTAATAGCATAACGATTGCTCGAGGCATAACTAGAAAATTTTCTTAAACTTGTAAAGAAATCAAATCATATACATATTTCTCTATCATTATCCTCATCATCACAATCACTTTTACAACTTCATAAAAGCATTATACATCACACTCATTAATAAATAGTATCCTTTCTTTCTTAAAGGAATAAACAACAATGGTTTTGTTCATAAACATAATTTAGTTCTGTATATAGGTGCACAAATTATCGATTCCAAGTTCAAAATATTCAAATCACATGGAAGTGGAAAGCAAATACAAAGGTTCCAATATTTACATTACAACAATAAAATAAATAACAAGTAAAACTTGACATAGATCATCCTCTTAAACTTTTAGGTTTTCATGTAGCTTTTAGCATCTCCTTTGATTCTATCAATACTAGTACCTACGTGAGGTAAAAATAAACATGCTAAGGATAACTTATAGTTCTGATCTATATCATTCAAGCACATGGCAACATTAACTCTACATATATTTATATTTTTTTTATAGATATCAATATTTATAATATGGGGCTAAGTCATACCAGTTAATTATATCATGCTTATAATGTTTAAAATCCATACAATCAACATATAAAAATGTTATACAATCATTCTCAACACATAAATGCCATATTTTTCATTAAGGTTTGTTATGTTCATATCTTGAGCATTTCCATCATATAAGTACCATTAATAAAGAGCATATGATATTGTGAAGAATACTAATTACTTATGTTTAATTAGTAAGATTTAACCAATTACATTATTTGTCCATTCCTTATAAACCACTACTTCATCATAGTAACCTTTTTTACTTACCCATACTCAATAGATAGACATTCTAATACTATATAACATGACTTTTTAGGCCATAAAAGTCATATAGCGAAAATCAATTCATGGACTACAAAGTTCATATTTGGACCCAAAGGTCATATATTAGACCACAAAGGTCATATATGAACCCGAATGTCATATATTAGACCATAAAGGTTATATCTGGACACGAAGGTCATATCTGGACCACATAGATCATATTTGGACTTAAAGATCATAAGTAGGCACTAAAGTGCCCTAATAGCTACTAATCTCCCTAGTTGACTAGTTAACCTATCTAGACTAGGTTGTCTACATTTGTATAGGCATTAACATTTTATTTCATAATTTAACTTTTCATTTATTCAATTCTTCTTCATTAAGCAACTCCTTCGATCATCTTATGCTCATGTCACATTGAACCATATGTTGCTCATATATGTTATTCATCATTTTATAAACTCATCCTCATACATATGCATTTAGCGAATAAGCCTTTTTGTGTACAAACTCCTTTATGCTCATATTCGTATACACATTCATGCTAATTAGTGGCATGGCTCATAATCACTGTAAGTTACATAAATCTCACTTAATTTTCTTTAATTTGTAATGGATTTGAAAGTTCCATACCATAGATATACATTTTAAGCCTATTAGAATCTTTATCATTTTATTTCCATCATCAAGTGCAGTTAAGATACTCAACTATCCACATACATGTAATGGTTTATGCTAGCAACCTAATTACCAATTTTAACATAATTAAGTTATAATATATAATGCATCTTACTACTCATAACATAGGTCATATTCCTTTCTATGTTTATTTATGATTCATAAAATTATACATGTTCAATTCACATTGATAGCATTTTTAAACCATTATGACTACATTTACAATTATTTTCTTACATGGTAGGTTTTCAGTTCAATTAACACCCATTTACACCAAACTCATACATACTCCATATTAGATTTATAAGGCAATTTCAATCATAACAACCATCTCACTCCTTTACTTTAAATCAAACATTAACATGCCAAAACCTCAATTTACATGCTTTAAGGTTAATTTCTCATTGTTTTCATGTTCATGTTACAAGACTAATTATAAATGAAGCTTTCACAAAATCATCACTCGCCACATGGATTTTGGCTTAACTTTAACACACACTCAGTTAGTTTTTAAGCTTCATATTATCATTGATTTATTCCCATAATTATCTATTTACATGCTTGAAGATATGCTAATTTTTCTCATGCAATTTAATGTACAACTCACATTTCTCACATAATAAACATATATTCTTAAATTCTGAATACTTCTACACAATCATAGTCTTACATATTCTATATGTATTAACTCACACATGTAAGTTTTATAAATTATCTTTTAGAGCTGCATTGATAATTTTATACCAAATTTTTAATTTTACATTGTAACTTTTAGCTCAAATGCATATTTATCATAACATTTCCTCAAGTCTCCATTATTAGGTCATTCTAATTGAATACTTTAACAATATATATATTATGTAAAATTCCTCCTGAATTCCATTTTCATATAATTTAAAGACCTATTATACTTATTAAGTTCAGCATAATTTAAATTCTTATGAGTATCCATAACATCTTCAATGTATGTTCACAACTAGCACTTATATTATGGAAATTATAATCCATCACTATACTTATGTCTTAGAAGATTCATAAATGAAATCCAAAACTAGTTTCATAGAAAACAATAGAAAATATTAAAAAGAATCATATTTCAAACCATAACTTATAGGAAATAAGGAAGAGTTAGAGTACTCACTTAAGATAATGTCATTCACCATCTAGCAAGTATAGTTGCAATTATTAATATCTTGGCCTCTATAATTTTACATGTTACTATTATACTTTAAATCAATCTTGTTAGATTTCTAATAGTGCTATTATAAGGTCTCTAACTTCTTCATTATAAACCCTTGGTATGTTTAGAATGTAAAATAAAATATGAAATTTTCTAGCAAAATCTACATGGCAGCAAGCTAGAAAATCCTAAAAAAAATGAATCACGTCTTATGTTACCATAATATAGTCATTTACAACTTCAACTACTCTTATTAATCCCAACTATGCAAGAAAATCACTTTGGATAGTACCTACTAGGTCTCTTCTATAGCCACATCCCTTTGTCTACCCCCTAAAATTCTGTAGTTCCTAAAAATTTTACAACCGTTGTTCTTCAATTACTGAATTCAATTGTAGCACTCTTTATTACTACTGTCATGTATCTCTTACCTATTCTCTTTTGTTAAAGCCTATAGGTCTGCTCCCCTTGACTTTTATGTCTATTTCTTAGCTCATTTAATTGAATTTCATTGATTTCCATCATTTTCATAAACTTAGATTCCCCTAAGATTAAGTCTTCATCAAAACTAGATTAAGATATAAGTACCTACCTTTTAAGACAATTGATTCACTCCTTTTCCTATTTCTTCCTTCTCATCCTCTTATGAAAAGCTTTTATCAAAGCATGGAAATTAATCCCTCAAACATGATAGAGCTCAATTATTTCATAAAGTCACTGTAAATACCTACTAGTAAGATAAACCATATACCCGCTTCCTCCTTCACCTTATCGAATTACAATTCAGTTTACCCTTTTTAGAGTCCCTAAAATTCCATTCCAATATAACCTTATATATTTAATAACTTTGAGATTCCTTTCTTTGCAATATCCTTATTCGAGTTCCCTCAATTTACTCTACCTAACTTATGAATTCAATTCAATCGGAATAAGAAAATGACAACAACAGCTACCTAGTTACACTTCTCAAATCCCTTTATTAAGTAGTAAATTACATTTCCCCCTAACCTTCAATTGTATTAGCTTTTAAATGTTGTTTCAAAATCTATGGTTTCATGCATCACATATATGGTGGAATAACACATAAAACCTAATAATAATTTGATATTGTCATGAATTATATTTAAAACTTTTAGAGAGGTAATTAGAATTACTCTTCATTTTAAATTTGGTCAGTTGATTTTCATTGCATTAGGCTGTCACAAACCATAGTGTCTAAAATAAAATATCATCATAAGTAATTATCACTATAAGGGGCAAGAAGTACTAGCTTGGAGATAGTGCTACAATTGTCAAAAATTCTTCTTGGACTAGTTGAAGAACTTCGGCTAGCACACCTAGTGGAAGAGCATAAATTATTTCTATTTAGAGGCTAAAATTTTTATGTCTTAAACCCTAGCTTTAAGGGACTTTATATCCTCATTCAGACTTTCAACCTACACATTTAAGGCTAGGTTTGTTGGCTAATCACTTTTTGATAATAAGGGACCATCTGAGTGAGCTTCAATAAGCCTATTTTAGTATATGTGCAGAAGGCTTTTAGAGGCCTTCTTTGTATTATTTCTTACATAATTATGGCCTAGATCAACTTAAATCATCCAAGAATTTAATTATGTATTATTCATGACTCTTATGAATATAAATTAAATCTTTTTGGGCCTAAAATAAAAGCTTAGTAGGGCTTTTCTAAATGAATCTGTGCAAAAAGTCTCTCTATAGGTCTTTATGCAGATCATTTCAACCTTTAGCCTTATTTGCCTTCATCTTTTATGTTTTCCTCTTTCATGCGATAATAATAATGTCATACTTTATTATAACTATAATTTTACCTTTTTGCCCTTACTCTATAGGTGTATGACTTTATGAGTTTTCTAACAACTTAGTAGTACATGTAATTTGGCAAATTCTACATTAACTAGTCTTATATGATTAAACTTTTTTAAATTATAATTATTATTCTATACTAATAATCCATTAATCATGTACAAGTCATGAGTAGCCTCTAATCAAGCATTATAACCACCCAAGTGATAAAAAAGTGAGTGGTTCACCATAACCCTTCCATAGATAGATACTGTGTAATAAGTCCTTTCACTATACTTCATTTCATTTAAGTTTAGAGTATGGATTTATGTCAACTCTTTAAAAGCTAAATATGTTTTCATTTAAAATTATTTATTCTTTTGTCCTAAAATGCTCCTTATAAATCTCATTTACTTTGGCATTTTACTTCGGCCAAAGATTTTTGAATAAAGTAACTATAAGATCTGTAAAATTAACTTCCCTCTATAAAGTTGAGGATAGAGAATCCTTTATTGATCACTCAACTACCTTTAAGTAGTTCATGATATACCCAATCTCTAAGCTATATATGCCTTTTGAAAGGAGTAAAAGTAATAGAGTCAAAGTACACCAATCATTAATTAAGCTACTATGATAATTTCAAGTCTAAGGATAACCTGTACTATTGCTATACAAAGATTTATTTCACTAAGATAGATTTATTATCCATGCGAAAATTCTCTAAGTAGGTGTTCGTTTTCACTTCCTTTCGAGGCTAGTCAAATTGAAACAACAAAAGACTCGACCTAAATCTCACCTCTCAAGTCTCAAAAGACAAGAAGGAAATTAGAGGAATCTTAAACTGTTCATATTCAATTAGCCTAGAAAGAGTGAGTTGGGCACCACAAGGTAGGAGTCACCACCCAACTAGAGTTGGAAAAATACCTTATAGGGTTAAAACTAGAGTGGTTCAGAACCTTACTCTTATTTATACCTTAAGTTATTATGAAATTTTAGATTGAATTTATAATTGTATCCTTTTCTCAAGTAGGTTTTGAAATTAAAATAAATCACAGTCTCATAAAAAAAATAAAACATACATATTTACATAAACAAATAAAATGCTTAAAATTAAAGAGATATCATACATGAAATTGTGTAATTGATTATTTTGAGAACTTTGGTTCTCGCATGCCAATTTTTATAAAACAAGTTTTATTATTGTGACTTTTATTAATGAAAAATCAAAAACCCATTTTATTAGGAAAACACCAGTTAATTAGGTATAGACTTATTTGATTATTTTTTTATAACGTGTAAAAATCATTTTCTACCTATTACAACATTCATGGAATATACAAGGAAATAATTAGAATGAAAATTAAATTACATGGCAATTATCTAAAATACATTCTAACCAAAAAAGAAAATAAAAATTACATGAAAATTACCTAAATTACATTCTAATGAAATAAAGATAAAATTACATCAAAAAACCTAAAATGCAATCTAATCAAATAATAATAAAGAAAATAATGAGAAAGTTAAGAGAAACATAAAAATAATGTGAAATAATCAAAAGAAATAAAAAAAATAAAGGAATTATAAAGGGCTACTTCATTGATGTTTGATGAAAAGGGTAGAAAGAAAAGGTTAAACAAAACTGCAAAAGGTGGAACAACTCACATAAAAACAAAACACAATATTAGTGTGAAGAATAAAATAAAGAGACATACATAATAATCAATGAATAAAATAAATAAATAAATAAATACAAGAAAATAAATATACAGATAGTAAGTCATTACATCTAACTGATAGATGGATAAAAGAAAGAAAAGAAAAGAAGGAGAAAGGTTGGTCGACCCATCGTGCATAATTGCCTTCAAGAAAAGATCTCAAAAAAAAGAATAAATGATATAAAAACCTTATGAAATTATAAAAATAGTATTTGAAAAGTGTTTTTGAGCTTTTAAGTGTGCACTTATCAAGAAAAGTTGACCCCTAAGACTAATACAGGGCTTGCTTTATATACACATGGACTAAGATGCAAAATGGCCATTTTCAGGCAGTGAAAATGGCTATTTTAGAGGCCAAAACTGCCATTTTGCCTAAAGAGGAGTCTTGTACGAATTCTACCTCTTTGGCAAAATGATGTCATCTTTTTAAGGCCAAAATGGCCATTTCAAGGAGGTATGAAATGGCCATTTTGAGGCTTAAATGGTCATTTCAGGTTAAAATGATGCAGTTTTGCCTAGCAGCCCAAAACTTGTTAAAATGCAATTTTCTAATTTTAAAACATTTTTTCCTTTTTTAAATACTCCATACCATAAGGGCTTTGCCCCTTGCACCCCCCATAGCATCAATGTTGGCTATAGGCCCGAGCCCTCAGCCTGTCACAAAAAAACACCTATTTTCTCATAATTCAAGTTGCACCATGAGATTTTTTAAGTTAAGAAAAAGCTTTATATCAAAAGTTAATTAAAAATTATTTAAAACACTTTTAGATCTTCGAATCAGATGTTAACATCCTTATTTATCGAAATTTTAGACCATTTTTCATCATTAGGCAATTCGAACATAGGAGCCCTATAAACCTAGTGTCTATAATAGGTTTCCAATGTACTTGTTCTTCACACAAGAATCCACATGTTAATTTAAATAATCTCCATGATCACAAATTATGAGAACTAGTACTTGAAGTCTTTAAAAAGTATTGCATGTGCTAGTCTATTTGTATTAACAATGCCTTATCTTGTTAAATACTACAACTAGGGATGGTTTAAGTATTAACACATTTGCATAAAATAAACATCTCATATCATGAACTCTTCATGATTGTTTCTATATTGTGTTTATATACAAAGGACTTCATTAATTCGTTTAAGTCATAAGCATACTGTAGACACTGGGTTTCGGGGGCTCCTAGGTTCGGTTTGCCTAATGATGATAAAAAGGACAAAAAAATCCTAAAAATTGGATTTTTTTTCGACTCTGAATTAAAGATCTCAAAAATTTTCCTTAAAAAAAGGGAGAAAATGTCCGTTTTGGCTATTAAAATGCCCGTTTGGGTCACCTAGCTCGAAATGGGCATTTCAACGTGCTAAACACCCGTTTGGGCCATTTTGGCCTAAAACGGGCGTTTCTGGGCACAAAATGCCCATTTGGGTTGTTCCACCTGAAACAGGCATTCTAACATGTAGAATGCCTGTTTTCTCTAAAA
>CANXYI011657953.1:0-10304 GCA_948208565.1 Hura crepitans
CTGCTAGGTAGTCGGTCCTGTGGGACCCACTGCCAGGTGTCACAGTACAGCGGGTGCAGCCGCCTAGGTTCAACCTTGAACCACTGCACTATAGGATATTTTATCGTGGCCTTAAGATGGTTCACGGACCTCCCTCAAGTGTTCCACTATAGGCATTTTAGTTTGCGAGTACAGAAATAGGTCACAGATTGTTTTAGTCCTTCGCTACAGGTTTCGGTATAGGCAATGGTAGGTGCAGCTACCTAGGTCCTAAAAGTGGGCCACTGCACAATGTACATCCCTCTTATCCAGTGTCTTAAAGTGATGTCTATTTGTCATGGGCCTATAACGTAATTAAGTCGATGATAATAAGAATTTCAGTCTTTAAAGGTCTAGAAGAGAAATTTTGTTAAGTGATACATGTTGCTTGTGAAATTACATTTGTGTGCATAAATGACATACCTTGTTTGGTATATTCCACCATTGAGTTTTATACTCAACGTATCGATGTTCCGATGTGCAAGTTGTAGACAGAGGAGCTCACAGCATCAGACAGGAAGCACAGTGTAGCTGATCACGTATCCTTTTGGTATTTTGTTTTCTTTCTTTTAAGTGATATATAGGTATGCACTCATGTACATACAGATATAGGTTGTATATTTTGAATTACAATATCGTATATAAAATGACTGTTCTATGAATGCATGCTTATTGGTGGGTCTCTGACCCTGTGATTGAGTGTTGCTGAATGATGACTATGAATTGGAGGACCAGAGGGTCTAATAGAGTATGTGGATGATGTATGTTGTTTAGAAGTGCTTTTCTTGCAGGTTTAAATTTGGGTTAAGTGACAGGGCAGCCGTTATGCTGCTTGAATGTCTTAAATTGTCTGGTAGCACTGATGACAATACTTCAAAATTACAGACACACAAGAGAATAACACACCTTATCAGTTTAGGTAGAGCTGGTAGGGGGTGTTACATATAGGGCCACTGCATGTGTCTTTGTAGGTACAACCATTGTTTAGCTCTAGTAGGGACCACTATACATTTTACATTGGAGCAACAGCCATTTAGATCCAAAATGTAGACCACTACACAGTATGATGATAATCTCATTATCCATAGGAAAATGTTACTTAATTATGGGCAATGTAATTGATGGATAAATAATAAGATTATGAATAACTCACTTTATGATAGTATATACATTTATATTTCAGTTGTCTGCACTAGATAGATGCATGTATAATTATAGATTACATTGATATCATACGACATGTTGTCTTGATTCATGCATTATGTTATATATATAAATTTGATAAGTATAGATACATTTATATTGAAAGGTGTTGTTACAATATCATAGGCATGAATGTTTAATTTTATATGTATACCTAAATGTATGCTATTATATAAATATATTTATTTGTATGATTTTATATCCAGAAGTGAATTCATTCACTTGCAATATTTACTCCATAAATATAAATCATGATAAAATATGCGGATGGAATATTTGTGATTCTTAGCTAGTTATAGAGATATTTGACTTGTTTATATTAAGTTATGACATTAAAATATAAATTTGTGTGTATTTATAACATAATACACTTGGATGTCTTATTAAGCAAATTACTCAGCACATTAGTGGTTTTGGACGTGACGGTTTATGTGGATTCTAGAGATGGAGAATTGCTAGTTGGGGCATTTGGCGTTGATGAAATTGAAGAGAAGAAGGATTTTATATGTATTCCAATATTATGTATTAGGCCTAAGGCTTTTGTGTTTATTTTCATAAGAATGTAATGTAATTTGCATAAAGAAATAAGTATTGGCATAAAATGATATAATCGTTTTAATTATTACATGTTGTAGTGGGAATGTATGGATTCACTATTATGAATTGATAAAGTATGTTAAGATGTATGGTTCTGATTATGGATTGATTTTGAAATGAATATTTGATGGTTGTTAGTTGTGATGGCTGAATATGATCAGAAGGATCAAGAAATGATAAGGATGGGTCTTGAAGTACATATATAAGAAGTTTATTTTGTACAGGTTTTTAAATTTTTGGAAAGTGCCCTAGACAACCATTATGCTATTGGAATTTCAACACGAATGTTTCAAGTCCTTTAACTTGTAAATAGATGTACTTATAGAATGTTAAGAAAGATTGTCTAATAAGGGTTAAAAAGATGAGTATAGGAGTTTTGATATACCTTACTCGAGTTCATTCCTCTATTTGGGTAAGGGGCATTACACCAACCTCAAGATTTGCAGTGTAGTAGTTTGATCCTTTGTGTATTTTTTTATGTCTCCTTTTGAGTTATAATCAGTAAAGGGCACTCATGTATGTGTAGGGTTCGGGCTTGGTTATGTAAATAGTTAAGTATTATGTTTTGCTACATGTTGAATTGTAAATGATAAAATAGGTTTGAAGTATATATGTTGATATAGTGTGTATATTTAATGTTATTGATATATAGGTCTGAGACCCTTGTGTGCATATGTATGTCTAATTGAGGTTGAGATGAGTTCTAGAGGACTAGAAGGGTCTAAGAGTTATGAGTTTGCTAAGTATGGTTATAGAAATTCTTTTCTGCAGGTTTAAAATTTTGGTTTTTAGCTTGGGCAGCTATTATGCTATCGAAATTTTTGTAGATTATAAATACCCTGAGATCAGTAGCTAGGGTGTTAATCAGTAAGAGTGGAATGAAAGTAGAATGGGGTAAAATAAGGATAGGTGACTCTTGGGAAGGTAGCATCTTATATCTGGTATAATGATAGGTCAGGTAAGGGGTGTTTACATTATAATTCCTTCCCCTCTTATGAAATTTGATCCTTAAAATTTACCTAGTGAGAACAAGTGAGGATAATGAGCCTTCATCTCCTTTTCACTTTCCTAGGTACCCTCTTTAATTTTATGGTGCCTCCACAGCACCTTCACGAATGGTAATAAATTATTTCTAAGTTTTTTGACCTTTCTTGCCAATATCTACACTAGTTCCTTTTTGTAGGTCAAATTTGGCAATACCTGAATTTCCTCCATTGGTGTCATATGAGAAGGGTTTGATCTATATCACCTTAGCATAAAAATACATGAAATACATCACGAATTAGTTGTAATGGCAAAGATAATTGGTAAGTTATTAGTCCCACACATACTGTGATCTTGTATGGATTAATAAATTTCAAACTCAGTTTGCCCTTTTTACCAAATCAGAGTATTTTTTCCATGGTGACACTTTAAGGAATACTTTTATGCTGACTTCATACTCAAGGTTATCCCATTTCATGTTGACATATGATTTCTATCAATCTGTAGTAGCTTGTAACCTTTCTCTGAAAATTCTAACCTTCTCTTTAGTATCTCTAATCAAGTCAAATCTCATGAGTTTACTCTCACCCACAACGAAGTGGAGTTTTATATTTCCTACCATATAACACATAAGGAGCCATGCCTAAATTAGCTTGATGTCTAATTTTTTAGGCAAATTTAGTAAAAGGAAAATACTGATCCTAGCTTTCTTTAAACTTTATGGCATAATTCCGTAGCATGTCCTCTAGTATTTGCTTAACCTACTTTAATTGTCCATTAGTCTATGGTTGAAATGATGTATTGAAGGTGAGATGGGTACCCAAAGCATCTTGCAGTTTCTTCCAAAATCTAGCAGTGAATATGGGGTCTCAATTAGATATGATGGTAAGTGTCATACCATGCAATCTCACAATATCTTCTATGTACAATTGTGCTAGCTTTTCTGAGGAGTAATCCATTTTCTACTGGAATAAAGTGTGTTGTCTTGGTTAGTCTATCTATAACTACCCATACAGTATCACATTTATTCCTAGTCATAGGCAATCCTATCACAAAATCTAAGGTAACTTTTTCCCACTTCTAGTTTAAAATTACTATTAGATAAAGCAATCTAAAAGAGACTTAATGCTTACTTTCACTTGTTGGCATTTGAGACATCGAGCTATGTGCTCAACCACATTGTGTTTTATTCTAGGCCACTAATAATATGACTTCGGGTCAAGATACATTTTTTTGCTTCTAAGGTATATTACATAAAGAGCATCATGTGCCTCTTATAGAATGTGTTCTGATTCCCCTTATTTCAGGTACACGCAACTTATCATTATAATAGAGGCACCCATCTATCTTGATTTCAAACTTTATAGTCTTCCCCTCATTGACTTGACTAATTACTTGTATAAGATGGTTATCTTGAGTTTATGCCACTTTCACTTGTTGAATTAGATTAGATTTCACATGTAACTGAGCTAAAATTGCATCATCTTCAATATACCAGAACCTAGCATTCATGGCTTCTATGACTGCTATAAAATTTCGACTCAAAGCACTAGCTACCACATTAGCCTTTCCTAGTTGGTAGTCAATTAGATAGTCATAATCTTTTATTAGTTCCATCCATTATCACTACCTTAGGTTTAGCTCTTTTTATGTGAGGAGGTATTTCAAACTCATATGGTTAGTGTAAATGTAACACTTTTTGTCATACATGTAATGTCTTCATATCTTTAGGGAAAAAACTATGGTAGCTAAGTTTGAGTCATGCACCTAGTGGTTATGTTCATGTGGTTTCATTTTTCTTTAGGCATATGCTACTACCTTTCTATCTTGCATTAGTACACATCTAAGACCATTATGTGATACATCACTGTAAATCACAAAATCCTTCCCTGATTTAAGTTGTGTGAGCATGGGACCTTTAGTCAATGTATCTTTTAGCTTATCAAAGCTTGTTTGGCATTTATCATCCCATACAAATTTTACATCCTTCTGTAGTAATTATGTCATTGTAGATACAATCATTGAGAATCCCTTAACAAATCTCCTCTAATAGCTAGCCAATCCTAAGAAACTTCAAACCTTTATCATGTTTTTAGGAGGCTTTTGCTCTTACACTACCTTAACCTTACTCAAGTCTACTCTAATACCCTTAGCTAAGGCAATATGCCCTAAGAAGGCTACTTTATTGAGCCAAAATTCACATTTGCTCAGCTTGGTATATAACTGTTTCTCCCTCAAAGTCTATACCACTAATCACAAGTGTTGCTCATATTTTTCCTTGGTCTTGGAGTACACTAAGATTCATTAATGGAAACCTTGAAAAATTGATCCAAGTATAGCTTGAAGATTCAGTTTATCAAATCCATAAATCCTATAGGGGCATTAGTAAGCCTAAATGGCATCACCAAGAATTCATAGTGTTTGTATTAGGTGCAAAAGGTTATCTTTAGTATATTAGACTCTTTAATCCTTAACTGGTGATACCTTAATCTCAAGTCAATTTTGGAAAATACACTTGTGCCTCTCAATTGATCAAAGAGATCATTAATCCTTGTCAATGGGTATTTATTTTTTATAGTCACCTTGTTCAATTGTTTGTAACCAATGCACAATAAATGTGACATATCCCTCTTTTTTACAAATAGTACCAGTGCTCCCCATGGTGAGACACTTGATCTCATGAAGCCATTATCTAGCAATTCATGCAACTACACCTTTAACTCTTTCAATTTTATAGGTGCCATGTGATAAGTGGTGATAAAAAGAGGCATTGTAATAGGATGCACTTAAATTTCAAAGTCAAGCTCTCACTTTTGGGGTGACCCAGGCAATTCATCTGGGAATACATTTGGGAACTCTGCTACTACTGGTATCTTATTGATGCTTGATTTTGCCTTATTAGTGTTAACTACATGTGCTAAATATGCTTCATATCCTTTTTGGATCAACTGCCTTACAGTCATTGCTAAAATAACATTAGGCATAGAATTTTGTTCACCAACCACTACCACCTCAATCCCATCAGCTATCTTAACTGTGATCCTTTTCAATTTACAATCTATTATAGCTTGGTGTTTAGATAGCCAACCTATGCCGAAGATGATATTAAACTTAGTGAATGGAAACTTGATGAGAACGGCTAAAAGTACATAATCCTGGACAACTAAAGAATAGTATCTATACATTCTATTAACTACCACATGTTATCCAATTGAATTACTAACCATGATGTGTATATGCATGGGTTCAGGTTCTAAACCCTTATCTTGTGCTTGTGTAGTGCAAATGTATGAATGAGTGGACCCTAGGTCTATTAATGCCAAAATAGATAGGTCAAAAAAAGAATAAACCCATAATAACATTAGGCACCTCAACCTCTTCTTTAGCCCGAATGGCATATTATCATACGGGTGCTTAAGCTTTTGATCTCGACCTCTAGCTTGTACTAGCTTTATCATTCCTCCTCTCTCTCTCTCTAGCCTTTACTATGTACTGGTGAGAAGATTTGCAATTAAGTGGCATCAGCTTGCTTTTTAGGGTAATTCCTTTGGCAATGCTCATGGGATCCATATATGATGTATTCTCACCACTTGGTCTACCAGCAAACTCCCTAATGTTTGCTGCCACAAGTCTCACACACCAGGAGTGCACTAGTAGCCTGCTACTATGGTTTAGGCTTACATTGGGATCCTTAACTTATCCCTTATATCTGACACTACTTCTAGGACTGCTGTGGGACCTAGTTACCTTTTTATCTCTTGCTTGCATCTAGGGCTAAGCTAGCTTGCCCTTAGGTAAAAGGTCTCTTCTTTTGGAAAGTCTCCCTTCTCTCATTTAACATCTCTTCCATGGCATATGCTGCTGACACCAAGAATACAAATTCTCTCATCTTAAAGGTAGCTATTTGCATCCTAATCTCTTTGTTAAGCCCTTTTTCAAAACTCTTACATCCCTCCTCTTAAATAGGAATGAACTCCCTTCCATATCTACTCAACCGAGCAAAATCTTTCTCGTACTCGGATTTAGATCCTCCACTTTCTTTAGAAATAGAATATGATTTTAGTTAGAAAAATTCATACAAAAACTACACTAAAATTGAAAATAGCACTAAAATCATCATACCGAGTGTGTCTAGTTACTTAGAAAAATATTAGGGTTCCAATTTTAGGCTTACCTAGATTTAGGGGTTAGAAACCCTAAATCTTTTAACCTCTCTTTCTCCCCTAATTCACATTTTTCTTACAAAATTAACACCAAATTAGAGCTCGAGACACAACTACAATCAATTTTCATGCATGAACCGAAGACTAACTATGAAATTTGGTGAAGAAATAAAGAAAAATGGAATAAGAAGGAGAGAGAAAGTGGTGTCAACTTTTGATGGGGGAGGAGAAAGGTGAATTTGATGATTCACTACACCACCCACACATGAAACCACTATTTATATTAAGTCCTCAATAGCCAAAATTTTGCCATGTGGTGATCCAATGGTGGAGATTAATTCTATTTTGTTTTAAAGCTTTAAAAATGTGGTTTTAAACTTTGAGGCCTCCAAAAATTCCTCTATATGTCACAAAAGTTCAAGAATTTTCTAATTTAGAAACCCCTAAAATTTTGTGCCCAAAAACCAAAGGGAACTCGCTTAATTTGTCAATCTCATTTTTTATAAATTTAAATAAAATACTTATCAGTGTTAAAAAAATTCAAATTTTGGCACTATTAGACAATTTGAAATTTTTTACCTTTAAGTCATGCTATTTTTGGGTCATTTTGAGCACATTCAGAGTATTTTTACATTCGGCTTAAACTAGGTCATTATTCATAAGACATCGATGTAAAATTTTTAATTAAATCTTTAATAACTCTAATGGCTTTATTTTCATTTCTAATTACACCCATTATTATTTTATGATTAATACTTCCTCTTAGTCATCTTAGTGCAACATGGTTCCCTAAAAACACTATTCCTACCTCGAGAAATGCTATTCACATAACTGAGATTTTTTAGCATTACAATATGCATATGGGAAGGGTATGTAATGATTTCAAGAGTTATGTATGTAAATGTTATGTAGATGTGTTAAAAGTTATAAACATGCAAGTAAAATGCTTTTATAGGTGAATATATATAATGTGAAACAATAATAGTATAAATTCCTGATAAATCTACATTAGGATATAAAAAGCTAATAACAAGTATAGAAATTAATTTTATTTAGGTATGTGAATTGATTACATGATAAATTGACATAATATATCAAAATATTAGTATTGACATGGATAGTTATAAAATGTAAATTAATTAGAAATTTCATATGCAATAAACAATAATTAGATTGTAATTGAGTTAATAATGATAAATGTAGTGGTCATGAGACTTTTTGTGTATTGCTTATGATAACCTTATTTGCCCTAAATGCATACTTCACATGAAGATAAAATATATTATACATATTTTAATGTGTGATAAAATTGTGTGTTATGAATATAAGATATTATTATCTATGTATGGGCATATTATTATTAGATTTACCATTAAGTTATGAAGCTTAGCACATCATTTGTTGTGATGTACAAGTTTAGTGAGTTATACACTTGGGAATTCTACACCTTAGAAAAGAACTTGGAGTTGTGTCACTGGTATAACCGTTATACTATTAGATTTTTGACACGATAACCCTAAAATAGCTTATCCTATTGAGTGGTTTTGTTATCAAATTAGGAAAAAGAATTTAGATCGTAATAAAAGAGTTCTTATGTAAACCAAATAGTAGGAAGAAAAGAATTTTGTTATGTGCCATCTCTTGTTAGACTTGGCAATTAGGTAGGGGTAAGGGGTGTCACATGTATAGGTCCAAATGGGCTACTAAACATATCTAGGTTCGTGTAGTAGCTGTATAGGGCCAAAAAGGCCACTATACAAATATGACCTTTGTGGTCATATGGTCCTATCATCCACTTTCGGGCACATGTATCTTATATATTGGTAAAATATATGTATAACATATCTTAAGAAGAGTAAAACAAGAAAAACATAGGAAATCATTGACAATCATGCTTGAGTTGTTTATAGATAGTTTATACATGTGATGACATCATTTGCTTGCACAATGATGCTACCTTATGTTTTGTGTGACATGTTTATGGTTTACATAATGAAATTATCTTATTGTGCTTAATATATGTGAACAAGCATACATACTATATTGAATACACCACTAAGCTTTATACTTAGCTTATCATTATTTTTGCGATGCATAGGTCAAATATCATATTAGAGCTAAAGCTACATTTTGAGTAAGAAGATCAAGAGAAGACTTCCTTTTGGTATTTCTTTGTACATATATTATGGGATGTAATCATGATAGGACACTTATATATTGTAAAAAGGATTACACCTAGACTTGTATTTTAAAATGTTTTGTAACTCTTTTAAAAGAAGTATATTTGGATGAATACATATGCATGTGTGTGTGATATAAATGATAATGGTTGTTGAATGTTTTGAGCATGAGATGGATGTATGTATATGGGTGATGAGAGGGATCATGGTGGATTATGTTGTGCTACTTGAATGTATATATACGTGTTTTCTCCTATAAGTTACTATTCATAGTAGCTATAATGTCCTCAGTCATAACACTCTTTTCCAACCCTAGAAGAGTTAGGCATGGGCTATTACAAGCACTATACCCTAGCTTAGATTAGACTTTTTGGAAGACATAAAGTTATTTTCTTAGACATCTTAAGATAAACATAAATCACTTGTTATTATAAAATTTTTCCTAGTATTTTGTCTAACAACTTTGTTTGAGTGAAAACATTTTCAAACATTCTTTTAGGACGATTCTCATTTATAAAATAGGCACTAAAATTAACTTTTTGAATAGATACAAAAATTTAAAGCTTAACGTTTATAAAAAAAATCCATTAGCATAATGGCTGTTCGATTTAAAACCCAAAAATTTTACATTTATATAAAAACTTATTAAAATACATCAAAGATTCTCAAGAACTGAAGCATTGCAACATTTCAAAATCTCTTTCATATTCCATGCATATAGATATCATCATTATGCTCATACACTCATATAAACACATTCATGCATTTCATGCAACATACATAGTTTAGGCATATAAACATAAATACCACATAATTAGCTTTACATACTTAGTCACACCCTAACTGTTCTCATTACTTAATTACAATCCAAAAAGGCATAGCTTAAAATATGAGAACAACATGGTTATATATATATATATATATATATACACACACACACACACACACACACACACACATACACACACACACACACACAGACATATGTCTTAAAGAACAAAAAAAAGCTTAAGACAACATAAAAAATCTCATTAGATGAATTATATACATACAAAAAGGCTTTAATATGGCTACTATGGTTTATCCATCTTAGCTGCACTATCGTCTACTGAACTTGCACATGTAACATAAGAACTAAGGATGGATTCCTTAATAGGTG
>CANXYI011658000.1:0-18885 GCA_948208565.1 Hura crepitans
AATTTGGCTTATACTTGTTGGGTATGTTCAATTAAAACAAAATGTGGTGTTTTGCCCATCCTAGTTATAAAAAGGCCCAATAGCATTTTGGCATAAATAAGCATACTTCACAAATGTAGGCCCATATAGCACACAATGCAAGTTATAGGAAAACCTAGTGAAAGTTACTATTGGTTAATACATAAGCTCTTAGTTAAGTCGTGGAAATTATGGTCATCTAAGTATAGTCCCTCTATGATGGGTCTATCTAATCATAAGCATATCACTAACTAGTTCACCATTCAATATACCTTAAAGGTATGAGGATTCAATTTAATTTCATTCCTAACACTCCCCCAAATTGGTTGAAAATGGGTTTGTGCTTTAAAATGCCATCAAAAGTTAAAAAGGATGCCTAACTTATTCTAATGCTCTAACATGTGATGTAGTTTAAGAAAAGGATAATATTATTAATTCAAAACATAAATTTTGTATTAATTTGAGGTAGTAGAGTCACCATTATTTGCGTCCCTCTTTTCCATGATTGTTTAACTTGAAATGAAAAAAACTTAACTTAGTTTGCTCCTTTCAAAACTCAAAACATAAGAAAGCAATCCAAGGAATCCTAAAACCAATTCTAATGATCGATCAAAAAGTTTGACTTAGACAGCACAAGGTAAGTAGAGTCGCCACCTAATAAGGATTGCGAAATACCTTGTAGGGATACACCAGAGAATGGTTTAGAACCCTACTTTTATTTATATCTCAAGTGAATATAGAATTAAGATCAAATTATAATTTTATCATTTTCCTCATACACGATTTAAAATAAATACATTTGCATGTAAAAGATTATAAAATTAAAAGAAATTACAAGAAAATAAATTGAACATACACATACATCAAATCAGATTATTACTTAATCTGGGAACTTTGGTTCCCCCGTGGCATTTTTAGAAAACACATTTTTTTGTTTCCTAATGACTTTTGTTTAAGAAAAGCAAAATCCATTTTTTGATAAAACACCAATTTAGTTATATATAAATCAAGTTGGCATTTTTCTTAAATGAAGAAAATGATTTCTACCTATTACAACATTCATGAAAAATACAAACAAATTGAAAGAAAATAAAAATACATGACAATTATCTAAATTACATTCTAACTAGAAATAAAGATTACAAGAAAATTACCTAAAATACATTCTAATATAGAAAATAGAAATTACAATGAAATTGCCTATAATACATTCTAACCAATAATAAAAAGTGATAATGAAAAGAAAGAAAAATAGAATAAAAAGTCCATCTAGACAATAAATCTTTAACTAAAAGAAATTACTTGAACAAGTCAGGTAATAACTCTAAAAAAATCTCAAATGATGAGCAAAACACAACATTAACCCATATGTTAGAAAACTAAAATCATGAATAGTAAAAGCTAAAATCATAAGGGAATATAAGAAGTATTATAAGTATGTGATAAATATATAGATAACATTAAAAAGGAATTAGAATCATCATGTCAAACTGGTAGAAAAATAAATAAACAAAAGAGATAAACTATGATATGATATAAATTTGTTCATCCCATTTAATTTGTAAATGGATGATAAAAGAAATATACAAAACCAAGCCATTATGATTAACTGGTAGGTAAATGATTTAAAAGAATAAAAAGAGAAAATGAAATAAATAAATAAAATATGAAAGCTTCCAATATGACCAAATCATTCCATTTAACTTGTAGAAGGATGATGAAAGGGGCATAATAATTAAACCATTAAGTATATCCGATATAAAAATGTTTCAATTTTATGATAAAGTATAAATTAACAAAAGGCAATAAATTACCTCATCTAACTAATAGATGGCTAGTATGAAAGATGGAGATGAAATTGGATTACCACGCCTGACTAGTAGATTGATAATTCAAATAAAGAAAAAAAAGACAAAAAATGGATGACCAACTGAATATAATTGCCTTCAAGAATATTCTTCAGTTGACTTAAGAATGAAAGTCAATAAAAACTCTTAAAATCTCCTTAAAACATGGTGTTTTAAAAATGTTTTAATTATCGATGAGTACAATCTTACTGGGAAAAGCTAACCCTAATGACTAATGCAGAGCCAGTAATTTATAATTGGGATGCATACCAAGAAAATGGCCATGTTATATGTGGAAATGACCATTTTGATCATAGAATGGCTATTTGGTACATAAAAATGGTTGTTTGGTGTGGCAGATAACACTTATTTAAAATTCGAATAAAATGACCATTTTGTGCTAGGCCAAAACAACTGTTTATGCCAAGATGAATATAGTCATTTTGGTTGAGAGGAAAATGGCCATTTTGCTTACACGAAACAATGTAGTTTTGGCAAACATGTAAAACTTGATAAAAAAAAAAAAGCCTTTTTAAGCATTTTCAAAACTTTTTTTCTTATTCAAACATTTGTTTTCTATAAGCTTTTTGAAAAATTGGCCATTTGACCCAAAAAAGAACTTTTTGGGTTGGACACTAAAGTTCCTATTTCTAAAAATCTTATCCTTTGTCATCATTAGGTAATCTAAACTTAAAAGCCCTAAGACCCAATGTCTGTAGGATTTTCCCAACTAAAGGTAAAGCAACCAATTAGTTCACCTCTTGATATACTCAAAGGAATAAGGCTTATGAGTAATGGATGTGCGAACAATCTCCCAAATTTGAGTAAAAAATTAGGTTCATAGTTCGTAACACCATACAAGGTAATATGGACATAGTTTATAATGGATGAAATCTATAAGACTCATGAAAATTAGAATATTAAAAGTTATATTATTCGGGCACTTTCGAATTCAATTATCATCCCATGTGGAGTCACCACTATAGCGTAATAATAGTTTTGATAAAGTTGCCACCTGGCTCTGCATTAAGACCTACTGATCTTCTACCTAGAATAGTTTCAAAATCAATATCTTATCTATGACCTTATAATATACCTCTTTTACATTCTAATGTTTATTAGTCTCGTAACATACAAACAAGCAAAATAAATGTAAACCATCCATATCATCTTTACAAATAAAAAAAAGTAAATTGTAATAATTAAAATCATACATTAAGAAATAAGCTATAATAATATGTACATCCGTAAAATAAGTTATTAGTCAGTTGTTTAGTGACCTAATAATTACTCATAATTCCATGGGAATTGGCAATAATTTCCCTACTCTCATCTCGAGGAGATTGACCTTTATTAAAATATATTTTAAAGTGATTTTTGTTAAAGAAAATCAAAATCATTTAATTAAAAAACACCGAGTTAATTATTAAGAAAAGTCATTGATGTGAAACTGTATTTTAAGTGTAAAACAAGTTAAAATAAACTACTTATTGCAACCATAATAAAAACAAATATATAAAATCAAGTAAACTTAAACAAATAAAGCACATAATAAAATAAGCTCCGATCGAATGTCATCGAGTCTGTGTAAACTCATTTAAACCTCTATGATAAGTCCATATAGACTACATGTGTGTCCTATATAAGTCCATGCAAACCACAACTCAAGTATGGATGTATAAAACTTTTATCACTTAAATAACAAGGTTAGAATAATAAGAAGAAGTTTGTAAGGACCTAATAACAATATAGAATAATAAGATAATAGTGAACACAAATAACACATGAATAGTCATGATTATGAACATAACATGTATGATTAGCCATTATTAACATTATTAAAAATTAGTAAAGCAATCTATAATTCAAATAACATAAACACTATTAATTAAAACAAGTCCTTACAAACCATGTAAAATAAGTTACATGAAATAGTTAGTTCGCGCGGACCTGTATCCTTATTAATAGTGGTCCGTGCGGATTAGTCATCAAATGAAAAATGTAAGTGCAATTACAAATATTCTATGAACGACTACAAAATAAACAAATTAATGTATAAATGTTAACCTACTCCTATAACTGACATGGGGATTACAATGAATCAGCTCATATGTCAATTAATCATGTGAGATCATTGATTGATTGATGAAGGTAAAGAAAAAGAATAACAATGGTGGCCTCAAATCTTACCTTGTGTTTAATCACCAAGCAAGAAGACAAAGGTTGTGGTTTGGAAAGACTAATGATTGTAAGTAAATGTTAGGACTTATAGAATTGCTTCCATGAAAAAGTTCTCTTAAATGAATTCCATATATCAAACTAGGTTCATCAAAAGGGTATTTATAGGACTCTGGTGAGGTATTTCCATTCAATTGAATGGAAAATTGCACTAGAATAGAAATCAAAGTCTGAATAGGAAAACTAATATTCTGGAAGCTTTACAAAATGAGGTCTATATGGACTTTGGTTTGAGAATTAGGTCCATAAAAACCAAGGGTTTTGAGGTCTAGGAAAACCATGGGCTATGGGCTCGGTTCTTTTAGGCTAGCTTTATGTTAGCCCATGTGGCTTTGGGCTAGTAGGTCTATGCAGATTAGCTATCCTTTTAGTCTATGCAAACTAGGGTTTCAACTTCTCTTTCTAGTCGCTTGGGTTTATATTTAGCTATCATCATAGGCAAAAAAATCTTGGTGCTTATAACTATGCAAAAGCAATTATCAATATAATGTATGTAATGTATTATACTAAGCCTGATATCACCTTTGTAGTTTGTAAGCTTTCAAGATATACAAATAATCTAAGTAATAATCATTGGAAAGCAATAGGAAAATTCCTTCGTTATCTTAAAAGGACAAATTCCTATGCATTAGTTTATAACAAATATCCTCCAATTTTAGAAGGATATTATGATGCTATTTGGATTACTAGCATTAGTCATAACAAGTCAATGTTTGGGTGGCCACAACTGATGCCAACTATTCTCTTGCATTGAGATAGTGCAGCAACAATGTCTAGGGCATTTAGAAAGATTTACAATGGCAAATCTAGATATATTGCTTTAAGACATGAGTGCATAAGGCAACTTATTTTTTATGGTATATCATAATTTTCTAGTAAGGTCTAAAGGCAAACTTGCTGACCCATCAACTAAAGGACTCACGAGAGATACGATAATGAGCACATCTAATGCTATAGGTCTAAGGGTACTCTGAATTGTTACTAGTAATAGGAACCTTACATTTCTTATTGCATAGCAATACTAAAGGTTTAAAAGGAAATAAGTTATTATTTGTTATAGTTAGTAAATGCTAAAAAACTTATAGTATTTAAGAAATAAAGGTTAAGTACAAATTATTCTAAATAAAAAAAAAACAAAGTTCGGTTAAGAACTAAGTAAATCCAATTAAAGGTTTTGGTTAAATCTTCACCTATGTGAACACAAAGAAGTGGTGCCACTTTAAGAAAAGTTTGAGATATAAAACATTGTAAGTGTTTATGAATTTTAAGAGGTAGCATAAAGCCATAATATGATGCTAAAGCTCAAGATGAACTAGTCAAAATTTGACCTAATTTATGCCTATAACTTTTTCTTCTTATCAATTAAGCGATTGAGGTTCAATAAAGTATACATAACCATCAATTTCAATGAGGCTTGAAACGTTTATACAAGTAGTAGGTTCAAGTTGAAAAGCAACTACTATATGCATGAATACTTTAAAAAAAAGTGTATTAATTATAACTAAGTATGGGTTGCTATAATAAGTTAGTGATTAAGTATGTATAAAAGAAGAGAAAATAATTCATCCAACATCTAAAGTTTACAAGATGGAAGAAGTGTTCATAAATAATTATAATTACACTTTTAAATTAAAGGTGGTTGGTAGAATTTTTGGAGAAAAATAAAAATTGATATAGATTAAATTAATAATTTATAGTCAAAGATGGGCACTTGGGCCTTGAAATAGCGAAATATTTTATATATATGGTAAATTAATTTTAGTTGTTTTAGTGTTAATAGTAAGCTGTTGAATGAACTAAAACAGCAAGCTATTTTAATGTAACTGTAAGTTGTTTTCTCATAAACGGCTAGCTATTTTAGTTCATTTAGAAAACAACTAGTTGTTTGACCACTTCATAAAATTATGAAATTTTTTAATTAATAATTAATTAGTAAAGCAGTTATTAGCAATTAATTAAACAAATAACTACTTCTACAAAGCGTCTATTCAAGACGAATTATGTCTATTTGAGACATTTGAAATATTATAAATATTAATCCCCTATATCAACATTTTATTATTATTATTATTAAATCTTCTTTAACTACTCTAAAATTCTGATTTTATTCTTAGGAGAAATTTTGCATTTGAATTTCTATCCTCACTTTGTAAATCCTTAATAAATATTGCCATTAAATTTTAATGGCAACAATAGTAGGTACATTAGTTTCTTAAGGATAGAGATTAGTCTATCAAAGCCTATAATTTATTTTCTATTTTGCAAATTTATTTTATATCTTCTGTAAATATTTTCATAACACTATAAACAACCACTTAAGAAGATTATTTATAAGAAAATGAAAGCTTGAAGTCATTGCTATAAGAGAGAATGTAAATTTGTTACTCTCATTACATAAAAATCTTTTGAAGATGTACTAGGTTCATTTTTCATTCATATACCTTTCATATTTCGTTCATGTAGCTGATGATTTGAATTTCTTTTTCAATACTTCATAATTTTTTTTTAAGGATTGCTAAATTCTCTCTATTTTTCCTTCTTTCTTATCTTATCTATGTATCAAATCCAAGATATTTATTAAAATCTTTCAGTTACATATTATAAAAGCTTTAAATTTTATATACATGACACGAGAAAATTGAGGAGGTAAAAGAGAAGTTATCAAAATGAAGGCATTAAACATTTTTCACATTTTTTCAAAATCATTTAATTTCATCAGTCTTCCTTTTCATGTAATTAAATTGAATAATTTTTTTTCACACCATGCGAAGTACGAGGTCTACAACTAGTGTATAATATAAGAGAGAATAGGAATGACAATAAAGTTAAACTTTATAAACCTACTAATTCACAATTGTTAATTTCAAGTATCTATTTTTTTTTGGAATTGTGATTTTCAATGTTAAAATTGTATATTGTGATAAGAAAAACTATTTTTTAAAAAGATTAAATTAAAAATGTTTTGAAAAACTTAAAAACATAAATATCATATATTCTATTTGGCAATTTTAATTACAACCTTACTAAAGAGTATCTCTTTGTGCCACGTTATTTATGATATTTAATAACCTATAATTTCAATTGCCTTTCTTATTCTTGGTAAAAACAAGAGAGCAACAAAGTTATGGGGGATAAAACTAAAAAGAGGTGGATTCTAAAAGCTTTAAGTTAGATGAAAATTTAAGATTTCTAGTTCTTTTTCCATACATAATTACTTTTATGTTATTTTAATTTATTTTAACTTATTATTTATGCATTTGAACATATATATACTGTAAGTAATATGTGTTTAGTTGAATTTTTTTATGTATATAATGTGCATGGTATGAAAATCAATAAACTTTTAAAAGAAATAATATGATACAAATATTCATATTTGTCATTTTATTAAACAATCATTGCTCTAATAATCAAATTATTAAACACTTTTTAATAATGGTTAATTATTTATCGGTCATCATCCACTTACTTTTGATTTGTGACTACTATTAGTTGATCATTGATTCATGATCTACCATTAAACTAAACAAACCTTAAATTATAGGATCATCTAATACTTTATAACTTTTAAGAAATAAATAGCCTTTTTTACTTAAATTCTTTTATCCCATTTTACCTTTAAATTTTAAAAATAATGGTATAACATTATTTTTAATTTGCAACTAAAACACTATTGTAAAGGGATAAGGTGGTTTGATGGAGCAAATGCTTGGATCTACACCAAGACTCATTGATCTTTTACCCATAATTATTTAAAAATAATATCTTATATATGCCCTTACAATATACCTTTTTTATATTCCAATGTTTATCAATCCTATATCATCTAAGCAAGTGAATAAATTTAAATTATACATCATTTTTGCACATCAAAAAAGTAAATTATAATAATTAAAACATAAATCAATAATAATAAGATACAAAATATTATACATCTATAAAATAGGTTATTCATTACGAGAGAAAAATATCACATGATATAATCATATATAAATATTCACATATTAAATTACACTAAGTAAAGCATGCATCTCTAGATCTATCACATTCTACATTATTAATGAACTAGAATAACGAAACAGTGTGTTACAATAAAAGCAAGTAATCAGTGTAGGTCCATGCGGACCTTTACTACTTAGAAAAGAGGTCCATGTGGACTAATAACACAATTTAGAATATCAATTATGATTATCATGATGCACAACATAGCTCAAACATAAAAAAAAACATGTATTGCAATAACCTACTCTTATAATTATATGGGGATTATAAAGAATTGCCTCACATGTCTAATTAATCATCATTGTTTTTCTATTCTAAAAGTAACAAAAGTAAAGGCCATAGGCTTAGCTAATTAGAAACTTCGAGCAATAAATCAAAGGTTGGGTTTCAAAATGAACTTATAGCTTTGAGTGTAAAGGACTAGTATAGTCGCTTCTTTAGTAAGGTTTTGTTAGAATAACTTAAGATCGGTATTTTAGATATGTAATTTGATTCTTTAGATTGGTATTTATAAACTTCTGATGAAATCTTCTCATTCAAAAAATAAAAGGTTTCATTAGAATAGAAAGTATTTAAATAGGAATTTTTAGTTTCCAGAAGTTTTATCGATGTAAGTTCATGCGAATCATAAGCTAAGAAATAAGGTCCATGCGAACCATTGGCTAAAAAGTCAGTAAAGACTATAGGCCACAAGCTAAGTTCTTTATGCTTAAAGCTTGGAAGTCAATGCGAACTATAGGCTAGATGGTCTATGAGAACTAGGGTTTAAGCTCTCTTAACTTGTTGCTTTAGCTTTTCTCTAGCTATAATTATAGGCACAAAAGTATGTGCTTATAATTGCCTCCTACTTTGGTGAGTTTGTGCAATGTGTGTTATAAAACTCATCAAAGTAACTCAAATTAAAAAAAAAATACTTACCTACTAAACAATGTTCTAAATGGTTGACAAGGCAGAATTAAGGATCAAATATAGCATAATTGACTTCCACAGCTAAATTATACTTGATTTGTTAGTTTATAAGTTTTAAAAAGGAGATGGACTTCATGATTGACCTTTAAAGCTAAATCATATAGTAAACACTATAGTTAGATATGATAAAATTGTCTTTCATGGCTAAAATGTATTTGTGACACAAGTCTATGACTTTAAACAGGCTGATGTTTAAGAAGGTCGAACTGCATGATTGACCTTTAGGCTGAATCATTTTGCAATTAACCAAAAATGATCAACTAAACTACAATATAATTGGTCGGGGCTAAATTAAGACTTGGTTGACCTGATAATTTGTTGAAATCTAGTAAAAAAACCTAAATCATATGTTGATTAACCTAAAATAAAGGTTGAATTAAATTAATTGGCCATAGCTGAATTTCCACCCAATTAACCTAATTTGATTGAAGTATTTTTTCCAAGTTATAGTTTTTTTTTCTACTCCTCTTTTTATGTAAAAGAAGATTTAACTGATAAACAATATGTCTTTCTTCTATTTAAGCTTATATGCTTACATTATGAGTTCTAATAAAGGGTTGAATTACTGCTTTGCTAACCTCTTATAGGAGTTTTATTATTTTTTCCAACATTATTAATTGATATTGTTTCTTGCTCTTTGTTACTGTGCAAAGAGATGATCCCATATATTCTAAATCTAGTGTTAATAAGTATGATGAACTGGTCTGAGAAATTGCCTAAATAAACATCTTTGTGGGCCCACTTGGTCAATAAAAGTCCTTGTAGATGTAAAATGTGATTTTTGAGCTTGTTAATCCATGTGAATTAAATGGGGATAAAAAATTTTAACTTAAGAGGTCCACATAGACTCTCTAGGGGTTTTACTATTTTCTTAGCATTTGTATCCCTCTTTTTTAAGACTAGTCAATCCTAAATGACCAAAGACTCAACTAAATTCTCACTCTTTAAATTTTGAAAGATAAGAATGAGATTCAAGGAATTCCAAGTTAATTATGTTTCATCGATTAGAAAATGCAAGTAAGCACTATAAGGTAGGTAAAGTCACTAACTAATATTCAAGCTTAAATAATACTTAGAGTTTTTAGTTGCAACATCACATCTACATTTTTCAATCCTTTTTGTCAGCCATTCTACTACAAGAGGGCAAGTAGGCTAGCTTTCAAAATTATAAAAATCAAAGTAACCAATCAAAAGTTACACATGGAAGGCCATTACTAACTCAAAGGCCAATAGAGATCAACTGGTTCTGTATATAAGACAAATCATTATCCACTTGACTCACTAAGCTTATTACCAACAATAAATATAAAACTATCTTTCTATGCATAGATGTCTACAAGTCCTTGCTTTCTCATAAGTTTACTAAATAGAGGGAGCTCTTATATGAAAATGACATAAGTCAAGCCTATCAAATAAGATTATCATATGCAATGGTCCTATCTTGTCTAATTTTTTTATAAGCCAATAAAAGTTAAACCTATTGAATAGAGGTAGCTCTTAAACAAAGTTGTCAGAAGCAACAATTTTACCTTATTTGATGTTTTTAAAAGCTGATAAAAGTTACACCTATCAAGTAGAGGTAGCTCATAGACAAAGTTACTGAATATAACAGTCCTGCCCTGTCTAATATTTTCAGAAGCCGATAGAAGTCACACCTATCGAGTAGAGATAGCTCTCAAATAAATTATCAAATGCAATGATCTTATTATGTTTGATATTTTCAAAAGCCAATAGAAGCCACACATACTAAGCAAAAGTAGCTTTTAGAACAAATCGCCAGACATAATTACACAAAGTGAGAAGAGGTTGCCTAATTAGGTAAACCTCTATTTATTTGAACTTTGGGTCACCTTACACACTTTATGGTCACATCTTTAAAGTTAGGAGCAACTATAGACACTAGATCTTAGGGCTTTTAAAGTTTGGATTTCTTAATAATGAAAAAAGGACAAGGATTCTCTAAAATAAAAACCTTAACATCTAATCAAAGGTTATCCTTTGGCTAATGGCTAGCTTTTTAAGAAGTTTTAGACAAAATAAAAGGTTTTCTTTTATTAAAAAAGGTGTTAGAAAATATAGAAAAGAAGATTCTTATCAACTTTTGTCCTTTTTAGCAAAACTGCATCATTTTGTAGGATAAAATGGCCACTTTCATAAACCTCAAAATGACCATTTTGTCCTCGATCAAAATGCTCATTTTATACAAAAGGAAAATGCCTGTTTCACACTACAAAATGCCCATTTTATTTTGACATTGTCAGTTATAAAAGCTAATAATGACAATTAGAGTAAAAAGAACATTGGAAAGTGAATTAAACAACTAAAATACACTTTTAAAGCAATTTTTTTTTATCTTGAACAAGACACTTCTAGAATTTCAATATTTATCTATTTTGAGACAACTAGAGAACTCTCTAAAGGAAATTATAGTCAATAATTAAATATGCCCCTTTTGATTATTATTCTAAATGGGTTGAAATCATATGTCTTATAATCAAACATAGTGATTTCATCCCCATTCTATCAAAATGTAATTTTACCAATTTATTTTTCCTTAATGTCGTTCATATATTAATTGCATGTTCATAATATGTTTTCTTTATAACATTCATATTTTACTATTTTATTTATGTTAATGCCTTTTTTTGTTAATTGTTATGTCCTTGGGAGAAGCATTATGTTATGCAATTTTTTTTAATGATTGACGAGTGGACAATTTATTCCCTTCAATTCCTTTATTCGTCATTATGATTAATAAGCTTTTCTTTGTAATTTTTCATTCTAGCTTAGAATTCATTTTTAGGTAATTTCCATGTAATTTTATTTCTAGTTAGAATATAATTTAGGAAATTGTCATGTATTTGTTATTTTCCTATATTTTTCATGAATGTTATAATAGTTAGAAAAATAGTTTTCTCCATTAAAAGGAAGGTAGATAAAGTAATTTATATATGATTTAATTAGTGTTTTCTTAATAAATAGATTTTGATTTTTCTTAAATAAAAAAGAAAATGTAACAAAAAATATATTTTGTAAAATAACATACGGGAATCAAAGTTCCCAAAAATCTAAATAAATGATCTAGTTTGATGCATGTACTATTTTAACCATGTTTAATATAATGTTATTTAATTTGTTTATCATGTCAATTTACATTTCTTACGCTCAAGTGTTTTGCTTTAAAATATAACCTATTTAAGGAAAAGGATAAATTTATGAATTCAAACTAAAATCCCACATTAATTTGAGGTATTGGTAAAAGTAAAGTTCCAGACCATTCTCTGATATAGTCTTACAAGGTATTTTCCCAACCAATGTTAGGTGGCGACTCTATCTATGTTATGGTGCCAATCTCACACTTTCCAATTGACTAAATAAAAATGACTTAGAATTCTTAGAATCTCTTTTTTGTCTTTCAAGATTTAAGGAGTGAGAATCAGGTTAATTCATTGGTCATTTTGGATTAATTGGTTTCGAAAATGGGGAAAGCAAACACTCAGTCCATACAACTTTCATCAAACTTTTAAAATCTAACTTTCTCTCTTCTTTTTTTCTTTTTCATTTTCTCACTTCTTAATTTTTTTTTATTTCCTCATGTTTTCTTTTATAAACCATGGCTAACAAATAGAACTTTAATCTTATTTCGCACAATTTTGATGAGGCTTCAATTTCTTTGGCCTTTGATGTCACACTAACATTATTTCCTCCATCAATGACAATTGAGGCTAAGGTTTCAAGTTCCTTTGTGTTTGTTTTTTTTATGATGAGATGCCCATTCTAGAGGACTTTGTGAACTTCATTATGATAAACCAACCAAAGTTGGCCTCCCTAGTGAATGGAGTACATTTTGATGATTGTACACCTATTTTGGATGAACTAAACTAGTAAGCATTCTTCGAAGTATACTCTCAAGTAACACTTCTCTCTTTTCATCATGTTTGGTTTTATATTTGCATTTTTGTTGGCTTAAATTGTTTAATTTTGTATCTTCTATCCTTTTCTATTATTTCTAGTTCGATAAGTCCATATGGACCATATAACCTACCATAAAAGGTCCCTATGGACCTTAAGGCTTAGGGACTTTTTAATCTATAGGGAACCTAGGTTTAAAAAAAACCAAATTTGTTTCTTGTGCTTGAATGATGACTCTGGGTTTGTTATGTGATAACTATTCATGTGAACTGACTAATGTACTTATAGGATCTATGCACACTTCATAAGGGTCACTTGAAGGTTAATGCGGACTTTATTGTGTAACAAAAATGAATCATTATATATTTTACCTTCTTGATGAATTTTGAAGCTATTTTTATGTTATGGATATTGTGTGGTCTGTGCAGACAAGCTTTACCTTGTCTCTATGTGCGGACTTGTGTGTGTAATAGTGTGACCTTGTGCCTCTTTTTTGTTTATACTTTTTACTTCTTTTCTCCTTCTATTCTGATGAGGTAGTCTGTATGTACTTCATGAGTCACTGTCCATGTGGACTTATTTTGCTTTATTTTATTTCTTAAGTCTATATGAACCTTATATGGCTTACTTTGTAGTCTGTGTAGAATTATCTCATAACCTGCAAGACAAAAATAGTATTTTTAGTGTTATGTGGGACTATGTTATGAATTGACTCTTGCCTTTTTGTTTTGCACACAAGACTAAAGTGTAGAGGGACATTATCTAGACTATAGTAATAATATGTTATGATTCCCAACCCTATAAAAAGCCAGATAAAATTGACCAATTTTTATATGTTTATTAGTCATCTCATGGGCAATGATTTTAGGCACAATTTGTAGGCGCTAAGGGCTCTTTTAGACATGTGAATGGATATAACACATTCTAACTTTTATTTGGTAAGCTAACTATTACTCTATTTGATTTGGCCCATATCATAGGGGTGCCTTGTGTTGGATGTGCCATTATGTTTAATGCTTGCTATAGATACCTAGAGCTAAGGGTAAAGGGGATTAAGGACCTACTAAGGTTTGTTCCTCAAGATAGGCAAGCAGCATTAGCATAATGACCTATATGAAAGGTGGGCTAAGTCACTCTTGAAGCTTAACATAAGGTCGACTAGTATGTGAGGTACTTTATTATGTACTTTTTAGGCCTTACTCTATATGCCAATGCTAATGTCAATTATAGCTTACTTCTAAGTTAAAGAAGGTTGAGTCCATTAAGAAGTAGAACCAATGCTACTGCTCACTTAGTTAAATGTACCAAGGTCTAGACATGGCTGTGAGGATTCATAAGAGTCACAGATTTGTCCAGAGCTTCTTTAGTGTTCTAATACACATATTTACTCTCTTTGCTTTAATTCTCTTTCAGAAACTAGTTATTTTTTACTTGAATGTTTTTTTTAGGTTTGGTCATATGAGCTGAATCTACTAGTTTACCGATGTGAGATAGACATCCCTCATAAGATCTCGATGATAGATAAATAGGCTCATCCAATTTTAGGGGCTTGGAATTCCCCTTATTTGATAAACGAGTTCTCAGGTATGAAAAGATGTAAATAATCCTACAAAATCATATTTCCAATGTTAGTTATTGGATTTTCAATGTTTAAAAAGTATTTACCTAATTTATTTGGCACATACATATATAGCTTGGTAGGATTTTCATCACGAGGATCTTTTTGACCCTTTATACCATAGTAGGGTGCTCTCAGAAGAGTGGGTTTTATTGATGACTTCTAAGTCATACTCCAAATACCTCAATGATTGAGCTGGCATATAGGGCCAACTTCTAGACATATTCCTTAGAACTCTCCTAACGTTATGTTGTTTGAGAGATATATAGAGAATTTAAGGTTTGTGCAAGGTATGTGGCCTAGCTATATATGCTCTACTTATTTTGTTGAGAATGGAATATTACACTACATGGGCTATTATACATCTATTGCAATAAGGCTTTACACCATTAGGTTGTTTAAGTAGGTAAATGTGTAGCCCTAGTTACTTTATCTTTCCTACTTGTATGTTTCTTTACTTGATTAGCTTCTCTTCTATATAAGAGCCTCTCTCTACTTTTAAGGGTGGTTCCTCTTCTTTAAGGAAGAGGAAGAGGGATGCTCTTAGTTTAAATAGCTCAACCACAAGCTCTAAGTTATGCCTACTAGCTCCATCTCCAGCCAGTAGAGGGTAACATCAAAGATTCAATGCTACTGTTAGTCTTGATCAACTGTTTGGCAAAGTAATGGGCACACTTACCAATATACCTCAACTGAGCTACATTAGATAAGATTAGCATAGTGAGCTCAAGCCATGAGGTTGTGGATTAAGGACAATTTATCGATGTCATTTGAGCTTGCTAATGCTACACTAACAAACTCTAAATCACAAGTCTATTTATTTTAACTTTGTTATTTGATTTGATAATTGATTAGACACATTGCCCTTTTAAATAGGTCAAGAAAATACCTACGAAAAGGACTACTCTATGTGTAGAGGCCTTTTAGAGGGCAATGATTAATCAAACTAACGTGCTTTTAGTAAGTTTCTTATAAAGTCAATTTAAAAGAAATGAAAAATGTGTTGCTTATGCATGTATAAATGTAAATTTGTTGTATTTTACTAGGGATAAGGTGGTTAGTGTTTGGAGTCACTACCTAGCTCTACACTAGGACCACTAATCTTTTTCCTAGAAATAGTTCAAAATGAGATATTATTTATGCCCTAATAATATACCTTCCTTTATATTATAATGTTTATCAATCTCTTATCATGCAAGTAAGCATCTTAATTTAAAGCATTCATGTCATCTTTTCACTTAGAGAGAATAAATTGCAGCATTTAGACTATACAACAAGCATAAGTGTATGTTAAACATCCATAAATCAGGTCATTCATTAGTTGTGGTTTAACTTGACAGCTACCCATAATTCTATAGGAATTGGCAATAATTGCCCAATTCCATTTTTAAGAGATTAGCTTTTGTTAAATTACATTTTCATGTGATTTTATTAAGGAAAATTAAAACCATTTTATTAAGAAAACACCAATTAATTATGTAAAAAATCATTGAGGTGAGGTTAGGCTTTTGGCATGTAAAATGAGTTATTTAATCTTCCTATTACAAACTAAAATAATTAAGAGAATTAAAAGGCATAAAACCAAATAAACAAATAGAGAATCAGCTATTTGGTCTTTTCTCTACATCGGCAAGTTCATGCGAACTCTTTAAGGTCTAGGCCTATGTTCATATGGACTATAATGTATCATGGCTAATATGTCCATTTGGACCTCCTACCCAGTATGAATAGTTAATCTTATACAACTCAAGGAGAAAGGTTAGTAAAAAAAATAATGGTTATAATAGCACTAAACCAAATAATAACAACATGTGCAATACAAATATGAATGATCATGGTCCATGTTCAAATAATGATTATGACTAAGAGAATGTCAAATTAATCATACAAAGAAAAATATAGAGATAAATACAGATATTCATAAGGACTCAAATTTAGAACATATGTCCATGAAAATTACTCTCCTCGTGATAAGGAGTCCGTGTGGACCACAAAATAGAATAAAGCATGCATAAAACATATATATCTATGTGGACTATGCTCCTCATGAAAAGAAGTTTGTGCAGACTATACATTAACTCTAAAATATCAACAATATGCGTATTAAGGAACACAATAGTCATATAATATGATATCAGCTTACAAGCATGTCAAATTAGTAAGTAGAATATGTTAAACAAAGTATACAAAGTAAATGGAAAACTATTATCAAATAATAGCCTTTACGAATATCATATCATACACATATTTAAATATTAAGTTTGTGTGGACCTTATCATGCGTTAAGATAAGTCCATGTGATTAGAATGCAAATCCCTGAATGATTACATCGATTTAATGGGTAATTATATACAATTAAAACAAGTCAAAATAATAACCTACTCCTATAATTGATGTGTGGATTATATAGAACCATATCAAGTTCGATTAATCATAGGAGATCATCAGTTTATAGAAATAATATGAATGAATAGAGATGAATACAAATAGAAGTCTCAAATCTTACCTTGTAAATAAGCTTAAGCAATAATACAAAGGTAGGGTTTTAGAAGAAACAATTATTTTCAGTGTGCGCTTAAGACTAATAGAGCAAATCTTGCTTTGGAGTCTTTGTCTTAGGAGCTCAAAATTTTATGGTTATTCTTAATAATTGCTCATGGTGAAATAGATTGATAGAAGGGGTATTTCTACTATTTCTAGGGAGTATTCCTATCTAGAAAAAGGAGTAATCCTAGAAGGATTAGGAATCAAAGTCCATATAGGAAGATTATGCTTCTAGAGTTTTTCATCAAAAGGTCCACGTAGACCTTAGTCACTAAGTTCGTACGGACCTAGGCTTTAGGTTCACCTAGGTTGTTCATAGGCTTTAGGCCTAGTTTTAGGTTGAGTTTATGTTAGTCTATGCAAACATGGGCTTTGTTTTATCTGGGCAGACTATGGGCCGTGGGCTTACTATTGTAAGCTGGGTCCTAGTTAGTAGGTGCAGACTTTGTGGTGTCAAGTCTGGGGAAACTTGCACCAAGTTAATTCGTATCGACCAAGGTTCTATGTTACTTGCCTTTTATCTTGAGCCTCTCTTTGGTTATCATCATGGGCCTAAAAAGTGAATAAGTCCATACCAAGGGGGCTTTGCCACCACAACCATATTGGCATCAGTGTCGAGACCTAAGCCCTTTGCTGCTGACACAGATTCCCATTTTTTTTGAAATTCAAGTCACACTATGAGCTTTTTAGGTTGAGTTAAAGTTTGAATCTATAGGAAAGTTTTAGTCCCAAAATCCAGGCATCTACAATAAATGTATCTGTGATTACTAATGCATTGATCACTTCCTTTTTGCAGACTGAGCTAGCTAAGTGATTCGAGGCCTTACAAGTGGCTTGAAGGAAAGCAAGGACCTTTAAGCTTGAAGAGAAGCTAGTGAACTCTTTAGATGATAAAGACATTAAGAGTGAGAGAAGGAGTGAAGTCAGCCCTTACCAAAAGTTATTTTTATATTTATTTATCATTTTGTATATGAATTTTAGAATACTACTACTTTTGAAACTTAAAACTTGTATATATACATTTTATTAATTCATACATTTATGTTGCTTATTACAATTACTATTTATAATTATTCTTACATATCAAACCTCTTAAAAGCTAATACATCCAATTTTAATCATAATCTCTCCAATATTTCCTATAAATTGTCTATCTATCAAGACTAGAAAACCTTTGTATTCCATTATGTCAATCTTTCTAGTCAAGTTGCTCAAGAAAGACTTAAGGTTAGATATTACTTTTTGAGATAGGATTTAGGTATGTGTAAACCTTATCTTAGTTGCAAACTCACTTCTAAAGTTAGTTCATATGGATCTTTTTCTAGGTCTATGCAAACTTTAGCATCATTCTTCCTTTAAATAAGTCCATACGGACCTTTAAGTGTGCTTTTAAGACCAAATCCCTTTTGGAATAGGATCATACATTGCTTTGGCCAATAAATAGACTCTAACTTAGCTTATTTCTTTATTATTCATCATAGGTTCTGCTTTTGAATCCTAGTTGCCTTAGATTCTCAATTCCAAAGCCACTTGGAATTCTAACATTCTTACACTTTCTCTGCTATTAGATCTTTTAAGAAAGTAAAAATTGACTTCAATTTCCTGCCAACAATTCCACACTATTGGGACCCTATTTCTCATGTGTTCTACTTTAATCATCAAGAACTTGCCCCCGTACTTATGTAGTTTACAATAATTATTAATTTTGATATTTCTATAATTGCCTTGTCAAGCTAC
>CANXYI011658102.1:0-12683 GCA_948208565.1 Hura crepitans
AATATGCAAATTTTAAGCTAATTTTATCTTTATGCACTATTTAACCCATTTTTCCTTCCTTTTTTCATCATTTCAGGTTGTTGTTGTTTAGAAGAAGGTTGAGAGCCTTTTTAGTGTTACTCCTTTCTTTAAAGCACCTCCACAATTAACAAGGGATAGGCTCCATACTATCATTTTCTCTCTTTTCCTCTCTACTTTAACACAAGTTACTAGAAAGGGGAACTTATGCATTTATAGAGCTTTAGTTGAGAGGTGGTTTGACATTACTCATATCTATCATTTGCCATATGGAGAAGATACTATCAGCCCTGTGGACTTTGTTGTAATTATAGGTATCCCCTGTACTGGTCTAAGGATCTCTTTTAATGATTGCCTATTTTATCCCATTGTCTAGTGGGACTACATCACCACCCTTCTCAAACTATGCGTAAAGGTAAATGGTGTTAGTGGAATTTATTACTCATCTAGCATTAAGCATTGGACTAGAATTACTCTTGTTAATCCTCTCTCAAACATACAGATTGACTAGATCATGAGAGGGTTTATTTTGGTGCTTCTCAATTGTACATTTTTTGCTAATACTAATAGTACTAACTAGAGTCCTCTTCTTTTAGCTTTGAGATATCTAGATGCTATATTTTATTAGGATTAAGGATCTCTAACTCTAGGCATTCTTTAAATGGGCCTTGATAAGAGCTATAATAGTGTGGTTAAGACACATAAGGGTTTTATCATGGTTATTCAGGTATGAATCTCTATTCTGTTTCCTTTTTTAATGATTTGAACTAATCCTTTCTTCTTCTCATTCTTTTTACCTTTTTAAAAGGTTTAGGCTTATAAAAGAGGCATTGTCTCTTACCCTACTTTAGCCATCACCTTGGAGAATGAGTTCCCTAGACTTTTAAGGTAGAACTCTTCCTTGATTGGGAGAGAACATGAGGTGCATTCTTATATGACCTTTATTAATGATTTGAAGGATAATATGGTAAGTTTTTAAGTACTTATGCCTCTTTATAGTTATTCTTTCTTTTTCATTCCCTTGTTAACTTTTTCTTTACATTTATAGGTAAGTAAATGCTAGTGGGGTTTGGACATATTTATGTGGAGTCTAGTAATGAGGTCTTTACTACCTCCTACTTAATAGAGATACCTCTTAGAGGATCTATCTTTCAAGTGTTGGTGTTTCAAAAAGAGAGTATTGGAATGGCAATGGGGTTCTTACTTTAGACCTATCCTTAAGGATCCCATAAAGTCTTATTTGAGCATTTTTATCCTTCCGATTAAACTGGTTAAACAAAAAAAGACTGGTGTTCAAGCTAAGACCTTGGTTAATAGTAGAGCCAATTATATTGCTTCTTTCAAGAGCCCTCTCTTAAGAAAAGTATGTGTAGCTTATATAGTTTCTATACAAGTATGTATTTCTGACTTTAACTTCTTTCTTCTTTCTTTTTTTCCTCTAACCATTAACTATTCTTAAAACTTTTAGGTTGTTATTCCTTCTGCTCATGAGGAGAGTTCATCTCCATAGCCTATTGCTGGCCTATCTTCACTTGTTAGAGTTCTTAGTGACTAGTTTGTGAGACTTGATCCTTACTTCAGCTTATATGATCATGAAAGAGCTTTATGTTGCGCTATGATGGAGATTCCTCATTTGAGTACTCCATTTACTCTTGCTATAGCTAGCATAGTAGATTTGCTTCATTTTAGACATACTTTTGATTTTTTTTAAATAATCTAAACTTGATCTTCTTATTTGATTCTTGTAGCACTCAAAAGAGTCCTTGGGGTATGTTAATGGTCTCATAGCTAGCTTGAAGAGTGAGCTTATGTCACAAACCTGTAAAGCCAGTGTATGCAATTTTTATCTTATATTTATGCATGATATGTAGGTAAAAACTTAATACAATTATCTATATGCTTTTAATCTTTCTTTCAGGATATTATTTAAGAATAGAGGTAAACTATTGGATGTCTTGAGAGATGGTTAGCTTGAAAGAAACAGTTATATAATGATCAAAAGGCTGAATTATAGACTTATGCATAGAGAATGAGGAAACTTAGATTGATCTTAAGGAGATAGCTAGACCTATTTGAGCTTCTAGTTTAGAGGACACCTCAGCCACTACTAGCCAATCTACTAGTTCATAGGCTTTTATTTTTGGTGTTTCCTTTTTTATTTTCAAATTGCGAACAACATTGATGTACATATCAAATATATTCATGAATATTGCTTATTTGATCATTTCTTTGTTTGACCAACCAAGACAAACATTAATTTCTCTTACTAATATTGAAAGTATTCTTTCATCTCATTGAAATGATTTTTCTGCCAATGAAAGGAAAGATAATCCTCAATTATTTATTATTCTTATTGTCAATATGCTAGACATTCCTTACTATCACATATGTATAGGGATATCTATGTGGACATTTTTTGGGATGGGCGGATGATTTAAAGAAGACGTGGATCCTTTGAGTGATAGTTTTGTCTAAATTCAAATAGGATTTTACCATTTTTATTCTTTTTCCTATAAGACGTCAACACTATAATTCACTTAACCAAGAGATTATCTGTGAAATAAAACTAAGCATCTGCATAAATGTGATATAACCTTGCATGGCTATTTCAGCATATTAAGGGGTAGTCGCATAGCCTTTTTTACAATTTTAACTCTAATTTGGTTTCTAAATTTTAACATATACTCTAATTCTTACAATGTTTTTTTATCATTTAGAGGGCTATATAAACCTCAGTCCAGCCCTTTATAGTGTATCTCAATTTAATTTCATTATTCTTTTTCATCGTTTAAAGCAATTTCAATAAAGTCTTCTCAATTTCTCAATCTTTTACTTCCCTTTATCAATAACTTATCCAATGAGAATTAGAACATGCTTTGGTCTAGGGGATTAGCTGGCTTGAAATTTTTATCTTCTATTAAATTGGGTATGCCATTCTTGAAAGCTACTGCTCACTTTTGGGATTCATTGGATTATGTTTTCCATTTTGTTTCATAATAAATTTGTCCTTTAATTAAAGAATTTAAAGTGATTTTGGGATTTTCTTATCAACAAGATCATTCTTTAATTATGCATAATCCTCATATGTTATTCTATCTTAACTCACCCTAGCTTTTAGGTTGGACCAACCTTAATATGCATATATGTTAACCAAGAATTGTTAACTTGACTTAGAGAAGCTATTGTTCTTAAATAACCATCATAATATGAGAAGGATCAATATTATTGCTTATTACCTCATTTGTCACTTCTTATTAGTTAATCCTTCTGGAAAATAAGAATTCTTAATAATTGGCTTTCGTCATCACCTTTATAAAGGCTATAGTTTAGTTCTTTTAGTCCTGACTAAAACTTTGTTAGGCCTTGATAATGTACGTCGCAATCCTACCTCTTATTTTAATGGTAGTTTATTACTTCTTCAATTATGGCTTCAAGAGAAATTAATGATTTTCCTTCCTAAGGGGAACTTATAAAGATATCAACCTAGACTTTATCCTCATAAGAAAATCCATATAACTAGGAGACATACCAAGGATTAGGTTTAATTTTTAAAAGGGAAAGTTAATAATGCCATCTGTCTTACTTATCCTTAGTAGAGGTTGGCACATGTTACTTTTCGCTTTTTTGAAGGAGCCATAATATTGCTTGGTTTTAAGAAGGTTAGATGGTACACACCATCTCACTTAAGTGATTAGTTTGGACATTATCAACACATTTTGGTTCCAAGCAAGCTTTCCACTATAAGAGGTGGCTATAAGAATATCAAGCTTAGATATGATGTGATCATGATATGGCCCACACGATTCATATAAAACACCTTCAAAATTAAAGAGGAGGATGAAGCCATTGCTTTGACTTCTTTCATTGCTTATAAGTCATAGATCAATCACTAAAATAAGAGATTGGGCTTTTATGATTGCTCTTTTAGGAGTTGCTTGAGCCTTAAATACCATTTTTAGATTTTATGTAGATTTTTCTTCTCCTCTTTTGTTTTAGCATAATGTAATTTGATGGTTTGAATTTTAGTAGCAAGTAGAGTTTCCTTTTTCTCATTTTTTTTTATTTTCAAGCATAATTAATAACTTTTATTTCAATACCCTTTGCTCAATTCAACAATATACATTTATTCATCAAGCATCTCAAATAAGGGTAAGAGAAAGAAATTCTACTTTTACATACCCATTTAACTATCTTAACCTAAATAACACTAAAGCATACAATAATAATCAAATAATTATATACAATAGTAACTTATCCATAAAAATAGATTTGTAAGGAGGGTTATTACTAGCACATATTTTAAGCCAATACTTATTTAAGTGATCTACATTTATTGGTTCTTAAAACTTATTTTTGTCCATGTTTGATAATTTTATTGCTTTATTTTTCAAGAGATGTTTGACTACAAATGGACTTTTCCAATTGAGTTTGAACTTGCCCCTTGGATCTTACAAATTTGGCTTTATTTGCTTTAAGACTAGATCTCATTCTCTAATCTTATATGGCTTAACCTACTTGTCAAAAACCCTTGCCATCCTTTTTTGGTATAACTAATTATGGTGTAAGGCCTTCAGTCCTCTCTCATCTAACAAGTCTAGTTTTTCATATATACTTCTTACTTATTTTGCTTCAGGTATTTTAATTTTAAGAAGGACCTTTAAGGATTTTATTCTTAATTTTATTGGTAGTATAACTTCTATCCCATATACTAAAGAATAAGGTGTTGTACCAACGGATGTCTTGATAGTCAATTTATATCCCCGAAGAGCAAAAGGAAACTTCTCTGCCCAATCTTTATAGTTTTCCACCATCGTAGCAAATATTTTCTTTATAATTTTATTAACTACTTTTATAGCTTCATTGGCTTGAGGTCTATATGGAGATGACTTATGATATTGAATTCCATATTTTTAAAATAGGCTTTTAGTTTTCCCTTATATGATGAGGCACTCCATACCTATAGATGATTTGGCTCTTAATGAATTTCCTCATCTATTTTGACCCTATTTGATTGAAAGATTGTGATTCTACCCATTTAAAGAAATAGTCTATAGCTACCATAATGAATTTAGGCCTATTAGAATTAGGTTTTATTTCCCCCATAATGTTAATTCCCCATGCTGAGAATGGCTATGGTGATGATAAATTGCATAGCTCGATAGGCGGTATATTTTTGAGATTAGCATGAATGTGGTAATCATGACATTTTTTGATAAATTCATAGAAATTTATTTTTATAGCATTCCAATAGTAACCTTACCTTAATATATTTTTTGCTATTACCATACCATTCATATGTGGGCCACCAATTTCTATATGTTCTTCCTTCATAACTTATTTGGCTTTTTCTTCATTTAAGCGCCTATGATGCACTCTACTTGATTGCCTCTTATAGAGTTGCCCACTGAAGTACAAAAATTGAGAAGCAAGTTATTTTAATGACACTTTATCCTTGTCATTGATCTCTTTAAGAAACTCTTATTTTTAAGGTAATTTTCAATGCTATCATACTATTGGTGCCCTTTTCCATCCTTATTTATTTATGACACTCCCACTTCTCATTATTTATAAAAAGGTAAGGATAATGAATTTATTACTATAAGAGGTAATTGTAATTTCCCTTTATGATCCCACACAATAGCTAATCTTGCCAATACATTAGCCATTTGATTTTTTTTCTCCAAGAATAAAGCCAAAACTGCATGAAAAAGGACTTTTGCCTTATCATATAGATTGTTTTGACATAAGGACTTAATTTATCTTCCTTTATTTCCCATTTTCCTTCTTCTTGATGAGTGACTAGCATGGAATCCCCCATACTTCTACATCTTTCACTCTTAAAGCCATTAGGGACTCTAAAACCAAATAGGCAGGCTTCATATTTAACCATGTTATTGGTTACTTTGAACTTGAGCTTCTTTGCCATTAGAATCAATTTTCTTTCAGGTGGTGACAAGATTACCCCAATACTGGCTTTATTTTGATTAACTACCCAATCAAAGAACATTTGCCATCCTTGAATGCTTATCAGACCAAATTGTTCATTAGGAAATTCTACATCTAATTCCAAATCATCTATAATGGATTGCTAAGCAAGAAACTTGGTTATGGTCATTCCCTTTATTTTTTTCTAATGACATACTCTATATCATACTTTTGTAGAATCACCATCCATTTTACTACTTTTCTTAAAAGTGAGGGACTAAGTATAAGTATTTTAATGTGTTTGATTTGGTAACTACAATCATTTTATGAAATAAGAAATAATGCTCTAATTTATTAATTACTCAAACCATAGCAACACATGTCTTTTCTACCTCAGGGATTGACCTCATATGCTAAATACTTTTTACTAAGATAATAGAATGTGTTTTTTACTCCTTTATAATCCTTTTGCATAAGCATTGCTCCTACTAATTATCTTTTTATCACCAAGTATAGTATAAGTGGTTTCTCTAGTTATAGTGGTCACAATATAAAAGTTAACATTAGATATGCTTGATATTTTCAAACACCTCTTGGCTTTTCTGAGCCCACTTTATAGGTTGATTTTTTTCTTAATAGCTTTAAGATTAGTTCGCATATGAAGGTGAAATTGGAAATGAATCTTGCAATGTATTAGAGTTTCCCTAAAAATCCCTTGATCTTAGTTTCAGTTCTAAGTGTAGGCATGTCTTGAATGGCTTTCACCTTTTTAAGATCCACTTCTATGCCACAACGGCTTACTACTTACCATAAAAGTTTGCTTAAGGTGACTCCAAATACCCACTTCTTTAGATTAAGCCTTAAGTTATATTTCTCCACACTAGCTATGAATTTTTTTAAGGCTTTTATATGTCCTTCCCTAGTTTTGGATTTCACAATCATGTCATCTAGATATACTTTTTTTTATGCATCATATCATGAAATAGGCCACTTGTTAATACATGGTACCAACATTTTTAGCATAAAAAGCATAACTCTATAATAATACATACCTCATTTAGTGATGAAGGTAGTTTTTATTTTGTCTAAAATTGCCATGAGTATTTGATTATATCTAGAGAATCCATCATCTAAGGATTACAAGGACATTCTTTGTTTAAGTTTTTGTAATCTATGCATATCCTTACTGGACCATCTTTCTTTTGTACTAGTACTATGTTGGCCACACAAGTAGGGAATTCTAACACATATAAGAATTTGGCCTCTATTTGCTTATTTACTTTATCTTTGATTTTGTGCCCTTTCTAGTCTCATCCTTTGAAGTTTTTGGCTTATAAGCTTGGTATTAGTATAAGCTGGGATATAGTGTTAGGCTATGTCTCGATCTATTCTGAGCATATCATCATAAAACTAGGCAAACACTTTTTCATATTTTCTCAATACCTTTTCCATGGATTCTTTTTCTTTAAAAGATATGTCATGTGCTTGTAATATGATTTTAGGGTTTTATTTATTTCATAAGTGAAATTTTATTGCATGGATAGAGTTAGTATTGAAAATGCTTATTTGATGATTATTATAAAGTGTAGTTCCATCAAGCAAGATGTTAAACAAGTGGGCAAAATCAGAATTTACTTTATTAAATATATTGTCATCAAACAAATCTAATACTAAAAGTAAAATCTTCTAAAGTATTATCCACTACATTATCTAATTTATTTTTTAAAAAATATTAAGCAAAGTCTCATGTGCTAGTGATTATATCTAGAAATATGATTTCTTCAAGCTTTAGGTGCTCTAAATTTAAGATTTCTTCCTTATTGGTCCTTAATCTCGACTTTTATTTTCTCTAGTCAATTATTAAATCTGCAAAGATTTTGAAACTAGGTTTAAGTATGCTATTAATTTGTATAAGTTCGGGTGAGTAGTATGAAAGTTACTACTAGTAGTGAAGAAATCACTTAACTTGTTCCCATGTCTCAGTGGCTTGTTCCTCTCTTGTTACCTTAACCCTTGCTTATGTGTTTACCTTTTAAAATATGGGAAATTGGGAATTCCTTTACCATTTTTGCCTAAGCCCATTCTTAGAAAGAGTATATCTCTTCATGATGCTTGATGCATCAAGATCCATTTTGTCTTAATATATCATCACTATTTGGAATCCTAGCTATAATGGTTGTTCTAAATTTAGGCTTGCAATGGTGTCTCTTACCACTGAAGTCTTTATCTCTACTATCTTATTATTTATTGGAAATTTGATCATTTGGTGGAGAGTAGATGGTACTCCATTGAGTTTATTGAACCATGGATGTCCTAAGAGTATAGCAAACATAACAAGTATGTCTAAAATAATGAAAGCAAGCTCAGTTTCAATTGGTCCCACTTTTACCATAATGGTAAGGGTTCCTTCGACATTATGCTTAGTGTCAACATAGGCTCAAAGTATCATATTAGATGCCTTTAAATCTTCCTTTTTTAGGCTAAGGGGTTTTATAAATCTAGAAGGTATCACATTTATGCAAGCACCATTATCCACCATGCTACCTATTGTGCACCTCCCTCTAGCTTTAGCTTGAACATACAAAGGCTCATTATAGTTTCTTCCTTCTATTATGAGAGCTTTATCAGAAAATAAGACAAGATATATAGTGTTATTCACTATGGAATTAACCACCTCTTCTAGTGTGGTAGTAGTTCTAGTACACATGAAGTCCAAAGCCTTTATTAAAGCTTCCTTATGCTTCCTTAAGGCCATTAAAAGGTATGACACACTTACATGTGCTTGAATATTCTTGAGTTGTCTTAAAGTTATATCCTCTTTCTTTTCCTTTAATGGGAAGTTGACTTTTACAATTTTTTTTATCTCTCATTCTCATTGTAAAGTTTCTCACTTCGAGTGACACTCTTTACTTCAGTAGGTTCGTCGTCACTTATTTTTTCCTAAAATTTAGTTATTTCTTCTTCTTCATCACTGTCCTAAATGTTGAGTTATAATGTAACTACTTGATTATGAATCTAATATGTGTTCTTTTAGCAAATATGAGCTAATCATTAATACATCTTGAGAAGGTAAAGCCTTATAATGATTAGGTAATGGGTGGTTCTTCATGCTAGAAGAGCTTTTTCTTAGGTTAGCAAGACTCCCATTATCTATCAAGTCTTAAACAACATGGTGTAGATGAATGCAATTATCAGTGTTATGTCCTTTGCCTTAAAGATATTTGTAATAGGCATTTAGGTCTCATTTAGGAGGTAAAGGATTTAGTAATGGTCTAAGGTTAAGTGGTGTGACTAGAGCTTTCTCTTTAAGTTTTTCTAAGACTTTGGCAATGGCTTTCCCAAGTTTGAGAACTTGTGATTTCTTATGACAAGGATGTCGACTGTCTTCTGATTAGAAGATTTGGACCCCAAATTACTCTTTTGATTTTACTTCTTCCTACTTTTTATATCTTCAACCTTTAGAGAGGCATCATAGACTTCTAAAAAAAAGTCTTCAAATAAAGATATTGTAGCTTATTAGAGATTTATGGAAGTGTATTTTCCATTACAATTTTTACTTAATCTTTTTGTAAAGGTAATACTTCCATCCAAGTTGCCTTATTTATCTATCTTAGTAGAAAATTTAAAAAGCTTTCATGAGATTTTTGCTTTGTAAGTTCAAGATCATTTAATGAAATCTCAATGTTCTTGAAAGCATATTGTCTAGTGAATGCTCTAACTAACTTAGTCTAATTTTGGGTAATGACCTCATCTAGTTTATTGAACCATTTTACTAGTGCCCATTCTAATGATATGATGAACAAGTTTGTAATTTACCTTTCACTTAGACCAATAGTGCCCATTATGGTAGCATATTACATAATATGCATTTCAGGGTCTCTCTTCCTATAGAATTTTGACATTTCAGGCATTTTAAACTTGCTTGGAAGTCATGCTTCACTAAATATAGCGAAGGACTTCAATTCTTCTAATATAGTATTTTGTCACCTTAGACTAGTTTCCTTAATTCATTTATTTCATTCTTAACTTCTACAACAACCTCTTACCTTGTAGCCACAACTTCATTTTCCTTCTTTTGGTCTACATAATCCTCTATATCCTTAAATTGTTATTAGCCTCTTCGACTCTTTTTCCTTTATCTTTAATAGCTCCAACCTCACCTAGACCTACGTTAGTTTCAATGGTAATCAACTGGGCATTCATCTTTTCATTTAATGCTTTGGTATATGCTTCGAGTATCTAATTTAGAATTACTTTAATTCTTCATTGACTGACACAATGATGAGTTTCTCTCTTACCATCCACCTTTGTTCCTAGTCCATATTAGTTGAAAGCCTATCATAACTTTATTATATTTTGAAAAGACTATTTTTAGCCTAAATCTGACTACATGTATGCATGAAGGGTTACAAAGCAAATATAACAAATAATTTCCTTCCAACATTATGGCTCCCACATAAGGGTAAATTTGATTTTTATCTTAGTTGGCTTTAAATTCATATATCAATTGGGATAAATGAATTCTACTCTCATCGTGCTACCTATTTGAATTTGACATCTAGCTAGTTGAATTTATTTGAAGTAGGTCATAACATTCTTTGTGACACCCCTTACTGGACTTCCTAAGAAAATTGATAGGCGATACACTTCCTACCAAGTCACCTATCTTGGAATTACTCCAAGTGTGCATTCTTTAGCACATATAGGCTATTTTAAAACTTTATTAGGTAATGCTTAGGTTCTTAGTCTGACACTTAAAAATGTTCATATATGGTATGATAGACATAGAAACCCCACTTTACAGATATTCTACATCTTACAAAAAAATTGGGCAGCACAATGGCTACCCGGGTGACATGCCAAAATTTTTTTCACCTGTAAAAGCACTTTTATCAATAGTAATATCATTCTACCTCCTTTTAGACCTTTCTAGTCCCCTAGTCAACATCATTACACACCAATAACACATCACAATCATACAAGGCCTCAGGCCCGTAGTTATCAAAAATCATAAAAGCAGGCCATTCAAAAGAACCACTTGTTTATATACATCATACTTATTGCTTCTAACCTTTGTATTCACTTAAGGACTTTTGTATTTTTCTTGAGTTCAATGGCTTCCTATTGCTCCCAACCTCTTCAAGGATTAATTTATAGCTTATTAATGGGATTTTTGGTGTGAATTGGTGGTTGGTTTAGGCTTGAAAAGCCATAGAAATAGGGGAGTGAAGGTGGAAATGGCGTTGGGAATGAAAGGAAGAAGAAAAGGGAGAAAGGTGGAGAGGTGAGGTGTTTATGCCAAGTGGAGGCTTAGGTGGCATAAAAAGGGTATATATAGTGGCTAAGGTGGCTTAGGTAGGGACACATGTCACCCGAGCACCCAAAAAATGCTCAATTTCAATAGAAACTTTGGGAAATTTTAAAAATTCACTCAGACCTCTAAAAATCATCATATTTGTTTTAAAAATCCTTGATTAATCCCATTTAAAGGCTCATAAAATTTCACAACCTAATTCCCTTGGCAGGATAGTTAATTATCTACCTCATTTTACATGTCAAACTAAAAATTAGGAAAAAGTAACAAATGACCTCAAAGTTTAAAAATTCTTTTACCAATGGACTCGAAGGAATTTTTTACCTTTAGGTTATGGTATTTTTAGGTCTAGTCGGGTACTTCCCAAGTCATTCCTGGCTTAAATCCACTTGAGCCTATAGCCCACTAGATTATAGCCTAAAATAATTTATTAGTTCTATTAAATCTTTAAATTAAGTCATTTTCATTATTTTTAAGCCCTTCAAAGTTTCATGACTAATGCATCCTACCTTAAGTCTTTGTGAAGGTGACCCGGCACTCTAGGCACACTTTTTGAGCTCAGTGGTACTATTTACAGAGCCTTAACTTATGAGCGTTACATTCTCTCCATTAAAAAAGAGAAGTATGTGACTTTCTTTACAATTCTAAGGTGGTTATGAAGAGACTTCAAATTAAACCAAACCAATGAGGATTCAAATTTATCACAATAAAAAAGGTACCTAGAGGTTGATCTTAGGTTTATCCAGTATGAGGCTTAAGGTTTAGACACATACTAAAATTGAGCATAATCTATACGCACTAAGATATTTGAAAGCTTAAGTGTTTCATGGCATTCAAAAAGGTAGACACTTGTAGTCTCAAAGTTTAACAAAGGTCCTAACACATGGACTGATGAATGAGCTTTCAATGCAAACCATATTTTCAAAAGTATGCTATTACTTCTCCCTAGTGGAGTCTCCATTGTGAGCTAGACAAGCTCATGATAAGGGAATTATCAGGAGTCACCACTCTATCTAGACCCAGAATCAATGAACTTGGCATAAATATTTTAAACCAAGGTAAGGACCATGCCATCGATCACAAAAAAAAATTAGATTCGTGGTTGACACTTAATAATTGTTATGTCTAGTATCAATGTGCATTCTTCATATTAACTAGTGAAACCATACTTTTCTAATGCAATGCAAATTCTTAAGATATAAAATTCACATCAAACATATAAATGATATAATTATGATAAAATAAAATAAGAAATTCATAATAAAACATAATATGGACTTTTAGTCAATGTAACTAATTTAATATGTGATACAATTCTCATATAATAACACTGTTATTCCTACATGAGTTGAAAAACATGTTAATATCTTAAAAATATGATTTAAACAACTTTTACCATGCAAAAATATGAGAGAAATATTGAAAA
>CANXYI011658125.1:0-11524 GCA_948208565.1 Hura crepitans
TAAAAGGAAGCTGCTGATATAGCTTCTATGTAATGTATATATAATGATATGTAAAGTTTTAAATAGGCACTCATATGTATTAGTTAAGGGCTATGGGCCTCAATATGTGCATCAAAGATTTTATGTAAAGATATTATGTATGGCTTATAAATAGATATGTGTTCATATGTGATTGATGTATAAAGTATGTTGAGATATCTAATATGTATAAATAGTTGCATTGAATTTATGTTTAAATAGGGAATGTTTTATATAAATGCTTAATGTATGAGATCCTATAGAGATATAATTAGATATGGTAATAAGAGTATGTGAAAATGTGAATGGAGATTGTGGAATAATGAAGTATGAGAATGTATGAGCTGTAGAAGTGTTTTCCTTTGCATGCTACTATTTATAATAAGAATAGTGTCACTGGTACAGTCATTATGCTTCCAGATTTTTGACATGGTGATTCCTAAATAGTAGAACCTATTAACTGGTTTATAGCCATTATAAGGTCATATAATAAATGTGTTTGGAAAAGGCTTTAAGCCATAAAAGAAAAGGTTTTTAAGTAAACTAGATACTAAGGGATTGGATTTTTGGTTATGTGCCATCTCTCACATGGATTCAAGATTTAGTCGAGTGAGGAGTGTCATATTTAGTGGTATTAGAGCTCTAATTTAGGCATTCCTTAAAATAAGGAATCATATAAGGATCATATAAGTGCAAAAGGTTTAAGGTTACACACAATATAAGAGAATGCTTATAGGTTTTGATACATTTTTTTCAATATGATAGAACACGGATAAAGCAAGCTCTTATAACCTTGAAAAGAAGTAGAGGTAGAAGGTGGATTGTTATGAGTCGATCATATAGCGGTTATGGTGAATAGTTAATTGGTATATATAAGAGAACTGTATTAGAAATAGGTATGATATTATTAAAGTATTACTAGTGCAAGTGAAGATTTTTTAATATTATAGAATTAAAGAGGATGAATGAATGCATCAATAAGGAATAGTCGTAAAGAGTTAGTAAACTCTGTGATAAGATAGAGTACTTAGGATATAAGAGTTGACACTCCTACTGTACTTATCAATTTTCCCTAACATTAAGGGCCTTTTTTCTTTGACATGTGAGATATAGGGCTAGGTTATACATCATATCATTTGAGCATTATCATCATTATATCATTCTATATTCATAATCACAACTCAATCACATACATATGCATATTGCCCTAGTCAAAAGGGAAATTTGATAGGATACACCTATATAAATGAACAATATGAGAAAAGATTGAGACGTTCATGATAAAGGTTATGATGGTTAAGGATAGAGTACAACAAAGAGATGAATTAAATTCAAGAATACAGATGAAACTAGTTATATAATGGTGTTCATAACAAAGAGTGTTATAGAGATAATCATATAGGCAAATGAGTTGTTGCTAAGAATGTTTAGATCAAAGTTGTATGGTAGAAGTGTGATGGTTTTATCATGTGAGATAACATCAGATAAGTAGTATTGGATACATCACATATAAAGGATGATAGGGAAGACTTTAAGAGTTAAGAGTATCTATATTATGTACTCTTAAGAAATACCTAAGAGTGGAAGTAAGGAATATATGAAAGGTTAATTCAGCAAATTATCATAAGGAATAAGATTAAATGTGAGATGATATGAATAAAAGAAAGGTTATTTTATGACAATCAAAGCAACAAAAGGGTTTATATAGAAGTATGAAAGTGGGATGATTAAAGAAGAGAAATACTAGTAGATATCATAAAGTATGGTAGAACCTTAGGAATATTCTAGACGAAATTCTTTTTAGAGGGGAAGAAATGTAACACTTGAAAATCCTGGGATCGTGAATAGTATATCTCAAGGTCATGAATAGTGACTTTCAAGAAGCAATTAGAATTCTCTTACTAATCAATAATATATGTTGTAAATAGGTTACAAGAGCAATTTGACAAGAAAATAAGGACATTTGGATAGTTAATTATCGATAACAAGTGTACTTGTGAATAGTACTTTCCAAAGAGTTAATATTGTTTCCTAAGACTCAGGTTATACTAATTGATCATGATAAAAGTATTAATTAAGAAATAATTATGGGCAAAATTTTAAAGGAAAATAAAGTTATTGAGTTGGTTTAAAATAAAATTAAAGTTTTAGCAAGTGTTTTGTGAATAGTAACATAGTGAAAGTCGAATTATAAATATTATGTTTTTGCTCAAATTTAGCTGGGTATGTTGCATCCTCAAACTCAAATATTCCAAATAGTCCATTAGCATTGGAACTAGAATTTCTGAATATCAATAAGTATTTTTTAAAAATCAAGCAACGTTAAAAGTATCGATCTTTCTCGATTTTTAAGTACTAGCTTTTCGAGACATTTGAGAAATATTATAATTGATTTTATGGGACCTTAAGGGTGGTTAATTAGTTCATAAAATGGAGAGAACAATTTAAAAGGAGCTTGAAATAATAAGAGCTATTGGATTATAAAATGGTTTAATCTTGGCCATTTATTTTTAGGATTATATAAGGGATCAAAAGGTTTTATTTTTGAGTCAACTTTAGAATAGTTGTCTTTTTCTCCTCCCTACTTCTAGCCAATGGTTTCATCTCCCCATCTCCACCATTTTTCTTTCTTTCTCCTTCCATAAACCACCTTAAACTTATATTTGAGTTTGTAACCAAAGGTTTTAAGTAATTTCATAGTGATTAAAGCAAGAAAGAAGGTGTAGATTTAAAGATTTAGGAGTTTTAGGGGTTTGATGAATAGCAATCCCATTTTATGTAAGTGGTTCTTCTATGTTTTGATAATTTTTTTGGTATATTTGAGTCTAAAAAGAGTTTTATAAGGTTGATTTGATGATTTAAGGCATATTATAATTTTTGTGAACTTTTTTTTTTTTTTGTGAATAAGGGTTATATTTGAAGAGAAAAGAAGAGAGAGAAAAGAGAAAGGCAAGGGAAGAGTGTAAAGAGGCTTTAATGGTGCCTTTGGTACCTATGTTATGTGTACCCAATATTAGGTGTTATGAATACATCCTGGTGTTATGAATAGTACTTCTCGAGACGTAAATAGTATTTTTTAACCATAAGTCACACTATTTCTATTGAATGGAAGTATTAATTATAACATAATTTTGTTTGAAATTTGAAGTCTAAAACAAAGTTGTTTAGGTGGTTAAAAATGACAATTAATTTTTATGGTAGTGTCATGTGAATAATGACCTAGTTTTATCTAAACCATAAAATATTCAAAAAGTTTCTTAGAAAATTTTAGGATTAATACAACATGATACTCAAAATTTCTAATTAGCCTGTTGGCACTGGAATTTGAATTTTTAGAAATTAGAAAGTATTTTTACAAAATCAGGTAATTTTAAAAACTATGTTTTAATTGGTATTTCTTGATTTTTAAGCATGAGTTTTAGGGACTTTTGAGGTCTAATTTAATAGGATATTAATGGTATTTCAGATGTCAAAAATAAGGCTAAAAATACCTAAAATAAGGCCATATTAAATATAATGCCTAAAAAATCCAGTGTTTTGAGTAGTACTTCTTACGACGTGAATAGTATTTTCTCGAGGTTAGGGCACTAATTCTACTAGATGGAAGTATTAATTATAACATAATTTTCATGAATTTGAAATCAAAATGAAGTTGTTTGGATGGTTAAAAGTAATAGTCAAGTTTTATGTTAGTGTCACATAAATAGTGACCTAGTTTTAATTGAATCATAAAATATTTAAAAAGTGCTAAAAAAATTTTGGGATTAAAACAACCTGATATTCAAATATTCTAATTAGTTTGTTGGTGCTAGAATTGGAATTTTTAGAGATTGAGAAGTTTTTTTTCTAAAATCAAGTAACCTTAAAAACTATGTTTTTAATTGATTTTTTATGCTTTTCAAGCATGGATTTCTAAAGGTTTTTAAAGATTAAATTATGGATAATTATAGGCCTCCCAAACATTGGAAATGGGGTAAGAAAGATTGAAAAAAAAACTATAAAAGGGGTCAAAATGGGTCAAATGATGAATAGTGTCATCCCTTTCACCAGTTTTGAGAGCAGTCGACGCCTAGGGAGCTAAAGAAAGCCATTGTTCTTCCTTTCTCCAAAAAATCAAGTAATTAGTTCGATTTTTTGCCTCGATAAATAGTAAACTAAAATTTTTTATGTAAGTTTTTTCTTTAATTCTGACCTTTTCTTAGGTTCCTTAGGTGCCTAAGAGTCGATATATGTGGTCATATGATTTAATATAAATTTTTACGAAATGAATCTATAATAGATAGTTGAAGAAGTTAAAAAAACTTGAGATAATGGCAAGAGCAAGGTGTGAATAGATCTTGAAAGTGCATTGTAACTCTCTAGGTATATGTAATTGATATAAATTGCATAAATTTATGTATTTTAGAAATTCCATATAATGTAATAAATGTAATTAACGAGTTAAATAAGTAATTCATGCTTGAATGGGCAATTAATAGTGATATATGTTACAGATGATGTATGAAGAAAATGATTGTGATGTTGAATTGATGTTAGAGAAATGAAATAATGATATGTGAATGATGATAAATGCATGTATATGTATGATAATATGCATATGCATATGCATAGAATATGTAATGTGTGCATAATATATGTGTTGGAGGTTTAGAGCTTGGGATGGCATGATGGTCGAAATGGCTATGTGAGGTTATATGTATGTATGTTGGGTTACATTTGCTTATGTATATATGTTTGCAACCTATAAGTGTGATATATATGAAGTGTGTTCATAAATAATTTTAAATTGGTATATGGACATAAATAATGATGGTTGGAAGGATAGATGGTAATATTGAGGTTTGGAAGGCATTATGGCCGAAATGGCCATATGTCATGATGATGTGAGCATGTTGATTCCATATGCATATATGTGCATGTATGTATTTTAAATGTGTGTCATGAATGATAATTAATCATGAATGATTGTAAGCAATCATATGAATATGAAAGTGATGAAATAAGAGATGAACGACATTATAGAGGGGTAAAAACCATAATGGTCAAATAACCTAGGTGCATGTGTGCTTGTCTGTGTTATGGAATATAATACATGTAAATAATGATTTATGAATGTGTGATATCTAATTGGTGTTGTGTATGTGAGTTTGAAGATGAGAGGTCATAATATGCAAGTTATATGCAAGAATGACTATGTGATTATCAGACTATGAATGTTTATCCATGTTTTGTGATAGTTAAAGGATAGATATACATAATTGATGAATTAAGTTTGATGGATTAGCTATAATGTGCTTAAATTAAAATAGGAGCAATTATGGCATAAAAGAGTCATAATGCAAAAATGTATTCTTTCATCATTCAAATGCATGATATAGTGCAATTATGATGTTATATAAATTTTATAAGGCCTATTGCTTTGTTAAAGTGCCTATAGCATGTTCATGATATGTATGACATTCATGTAATGACATGAGAGCTTTAAGGGCATGTGATGATGTACTTGTGAATAGAATACTTATGCATGAGCTTATAAGTCATGTACCCATGTTATGGAAAATATAATGTCATAAATATGCAAAATGTGCTTAACATGAAATCAAGATGAGATAATGAGTTTATTAGAATATTCGTGCAAAAAATTGATGCATGGCATTAATTATGTGTGTGGTATGCCATAAAATCCTAATAAGATTTTGCTTTCACCTTTTTGTGGTTTAGTCATCAGTTGACTAAATTAATTTAATTAAAAAGAATATTAAGTAATAATAATAAGGTGGAATTAAAATAAATGGTGAATAACCCATGCAAGTAAATACCCTAGTTAGATAGGTTGATTAGTCAGCTAGAAATTATAGTACTTGCTAGGTACTTTGGTACCTTTATATTCTTTAGGTTACGATATGTGAACCTTTTGGTTACTTTTTATGTCTTCACCTATGAGTCTAATACATTATCTTTGGATCTTATTTTTGACCTTCATGATTGATGCGCATTAATTATATGTTATTTTGACCTTTGTGTCTGATACATGTAGGGCCTATATGGTCCTAAAGGCCTAGATGGTCTATTGGTACTCCTTTATCCATAGTGTCATTGTTTCTTAAGTATAGGCTTAAATAATGAGTACTAACGAATAATGAAAATGTGAATTTAATATAAGACATGTTTAAAAATGATGCATGGCATATAATTCCTATTAAGTAGTATATGCATGTTTTTACGCAATGTTATTTTAATTATACATAATATGATCAATACTACACATCATGTTACAATAAGAATATTCATATTTCATGTATTAATGCATCATATTGATTGGCATATTTATAAAAATTATATCGATTAAACCACTAAGCTATTGCTTAGTGCATCATCTATTTTTACGATGTATATGTAAGGTGACAATTTGAAAAGCAAACCTCAGATCATTAAGTTTATAAAAAAGAGATTCTTTTGGCTCTTTTTTGGTATATTTTTGTATCTAAATTTTAAGATGTATAGTTAGTTAGCACTCATATGGTGTAACTATGGGGAATAGGGCCTAAACTAGTTAAATTGTAAATTTTTAGATTTTAAAAGGTCTTTAATATTTTAAAGTTGATTTTTTATGCGTGTTAACTGCATATTGAGATAAATGTTTCATGCCTTGTGATACTGAGTTGATTGATGGTTTTGGGGTGCTCAAAAGGATTATCGGAGTTGAAATTGATGAGAAAAAGTTTATATAAGTGTTTTTTATTTTGCATGTTACAATTCCTAATTGGGAAATTGTCCCAGTACAGCCATTATGTTGTCGAATTTTCAATAGGATTATTTTCCTATTATGGATAGTATCTAGTTTTTGGAAAAAAATTTGTAAACCTATATTTTTATAAAATAAATATTTCTATTAAGGATTTGAATATGGATTAACATGTTGTGATTTTTGGATAGCACAGAAATACGAGTACTCTTTAGTCGAGTTTGGCTGCCGACCGATGTCCAGATCTGGTAATGGGTATCACATTTCATGGTATTAGAGATCTAATTTAGACATTCCTATGTAGCATATGAGTGCTTAGGTTTAAGTTTTCACATCATATAATTTTGTGATCTCAATGCTTATAAATTGTTCCCTTATCTATAGATAAAATGTGTGATAATGCAATGCACTAAGATGAGGAAGTTGAGAGTCAAGCTTCCATGTCCATGGGATAAGAATAGGATCGAGTTGCATGCATATTGAGTAGTGCAATGAGACAACTATCATCTATAGCTTTAGTGCTACTAGTGTATCTACAAGAGATGTTATAGCTCTTGAGATAGGCTATAGCTGCTACTCCACCACTAGCATAGTAGCCAAAGATTCCCTTAGCTCTTAAGAAGACCTACCTTAAGAGAGTTAAGATAATAAGAGCTAATGATAATAAAGGAGAAGGCATTGTAGAGCCTAGGAAAGTCGAGTACTAGTTAAACCATACATAGAAGATAGTGAAGCAGATGCACTACACAACTAAAGAGAATGTAATCTATGCCATATCTTTGCTCTAGGAAGAGGCCTCAAAATGGTTGGAAGACCTGACTGACTACAAGTCAAAGATAAGTTAACCTAGGACTTTTTCTCGACAGAGTTCCATAAGAAGTACATTACAGAAGACTACTTGGATGATAGGAGGCAATAATTCATAGACCTTAAATAGGGATAGAAGTCTATTAGAAAATATGAGAAGGATTTTGCCATGCTTAGTTGGCATGCCAAGAAGACCATTTCCACAATAGCTGAGAAGTGCAAGAAATTTGAGAAGAGACAACATATTGATGTCAAATCATAGGTAGTTCTTATGAAGATTAAGGATTTCACTTAGCTAGTTTCAGTCTATTACCTTGTAGAAGGGGTTTAAAAATAGAAGAGGGAATTCTATTAGAAAAAGTGGTTTGTGAAAGGGTGTATGTTTGTGTGTATGGCTTGTTAAATTGATTTGGCATGATTTATAATGTATGGGACATGGAAGATACATGAATTTTATGTGTATATGCTGAGAATTATGAGTACGGATGTGAGACTTCATTAGGTCGAGAGGTGCCTTAGTGTGTGGGTTAAGTGTATAGCATGTGTGCTTGGTATATTGTGTGAGAATTAGATTATTAGTGATGGCATTATAGGTGTAAGTGAAGGAATTAGTGAATAAAGTTTGTGTGTGTGTGTGTGTGTGCTTATTGTGGTCCAGGTATGATCAAGGTGTAAAATGGTTTATTTTGCATGGCAATAGCAATGTGTGTGTGTGTTTGCATGCTTGTGTGATGGTAAAATGTGTGTATGTGTGCTTGAACGTGATTACAACCCTTTGTATGGCAATTTGGTGATATTGGCTAAGAGGTTTGCAAAGCAAGAATGGCATGAAAAATGAGGTATGGTATGGCATATGTATGTGTGCGATTTGCATGGCATAAATGGCATAATTGTGTAATGTCCATATGGCATGAATGAGGTGAAAATGCATGAGTAATGAGGCATGAAATGTATATAACATAAGATACCTTTTAGGGTTAGAATATGGTTAAAAATGGGACTAGAAATAGGCTTGTAATGGCTTGGTAAAAATGACCTCAAAATGAACTAGTTTTGGTATGAAAATGGTACTTTATTTAAAGAGAATATGTATTATTCATGGGAAATGAAATAAGAGCCATTTGTATGGCAATTCATTATATATATTTGAGCTTGGCTTTAGACCTATAAAAGATTATGATAATAAGTGCAAGTGGCACTGAAAAATGGCTTAAAACGGGTCTAAAATGAACCTAAAATGGCTACTACAAAGTTAAAAAATGACTTATAACTATCCTGTAAAACCCATGTTTAAAATGATTACTTGGCATGTATATAATTGAGCTAAAATGATGGACTAGACTAGATTTAATAAGCCTTTAATTATGCCTATGAAAATGCTTTAAAATGTTCTAGAAAATTGGCTCGTAATTGTTCGATAAGGCTAAAAATGACCTATAACTGTCCAGGTTAAAAATTGATTGTTTGATAAAAATTTTAACTGTCTATTTTTCAACTTGGAATATTATAAAAAGATGATCAGTAGAGAAATAAACTTAAAATGAAGTCAAAAGCCTTTTAGTTAGACACCCACTGGATGGGTTAACCAAACAACTCAAGGATTAGTAGCTGTTAGACTGCCTGTGTATCAGACTAGGATGGTGCAGCGTCAAAGATTCCCAAAGGGGCCACTACACTAGTTTATAGGGCAGACCTAGATTAATCATTTAACATGATAAGTTGCCTTTAGGAGGTCTACAGACTAATCCTTATAAATAGTTCTTCATTATTTTGCCCTTTGGGAGGTTCTTGTGAACTGATCTTTATGGCTTTATTCATAATTTGTCCCTTTGAGAGGTTCCTATGAACTAATCCCTATGGCTATATTAGGCCGATACAATAGTTAGGGACTTAAATATGGGCCACTGCACACTTTTTAATTTCTACTTGGTCTAGTGTCTATAAGTATCATCTATCTAGTTGGGCCTATGAAATGGAACTAAAGTAAAATAAAATACAAGTTTAGAATAATTGATGATAATTTATGATGATTAATTTAATAAATAAGACATAGTGGCATTTTGGTAATTTTGAAGTAAACATGGCATATCATCTAAATGGCATTATTCACTTGGCATAACATCAACGCACTGCATTTTGACCATTATTCTAAGTTTTTTTATGTGTGTTAATGCACATGGCATATTTTAAATGGTTTAAATTCACCACTGAGTTTTACACTCAGTGTACCCGTGTTGTGGTGCGTAAGTAGCAAGGAAAAGTAGACTAGCCTCGATGATAGTGCAGTGTAGTAGTACAAGTGTTGAAGGATCAATAGAGTTGGTTTTTTTTTCTTTTTAAGTAGTGGCACTCATGTAAAATTCTATAGGTATGGGTTAGCATGCTTAAGAGTTGCTATGTCTTTATCTAAAACATGGATGCGATGTATATAAAAAGGTGTTTTGTTTGGTTGGGTTGCTTGATGGTTTTTATAATTGTTGGCCTGAAGCCCTATGTGTGTGTGATTTTGATATATGTTTGCTGTGTGCTAATGTTGACTAAGGGACTAGAAGGGTCTAGATGGAGGTTGAATGGATTATTTGTCTATAAAAGTGCTTTTAACAAGTAAAAAAAATTGGTATGTCACTCGAGTAGCCATTGTGCTGCCCAATTTTTTATAATTTGTAAAGTGTGTGTAGATGGGTGTTCTAAGTCTATTAGACCGTATATAAATATGCTTAAGGATTAAACTAGAAATCTAAGCAATACTTGATAGAGTTCTAAAACAGTCCTTAAGTGTTAAGGAGTTTACCACTAGAGAAATTCTAAGATGGGTGACCTAGCGAGAAGTGCATCACCTGTCGGGTTTCTTCAGGAATCCGATAAGAGGTGTCTCATTTGGTGGTATAAGAGGCTAGGTTTAAAGTTCCTAAGTAGTTTACATGAGTGCCAAAGTTTAGGATTGGTTATGCTATTATGCTACATTACATAAAGGTTGATAAGTTTTGTAATTTCTATACTAATACAAGATGGCTGATAGAACATTAGTAAAAAAGTGTAAAAGATTCCTAAAAGGGTTAAATCAAGAGTTAAGGATGCAGAGAGCAAATGCGAGGATAATAGACTTTGCTATATTAGTGATATCTGTCTATGATAAGGAGGAGATGGTACAAGAAAAGAGAGACTTCTTTTAGAGAAAGAGGCAGTTTACTGCAGGGCAGTTTAGTGCAACCCCAGGTGATAATAAGAGAAAGAGAGAAGGACCATCTCAATCCTAGTCAGTGTATCAAGTAGATAAATAGATACAGTCTCAAAGATCTAGGCAAGCTTCCATAACTATACCCTAATTACCTCCAAGAGTTGCTAGTACTCCTAGTATATCAGATAATAAAAATGGACCCTCAACCTATAATACTTGTCATAAGAGGCATTGGTGGTAGTGTAGGTCAGAAAAAGGGGAGAGTGCTTTACTTGTGGTGCTAGTGACCACTATTAGAGAGAGTGTCCTCATAGATAGATCGAGGATGCTCATACTCAAGCATCCACATTTTTACCTTAATAGAAGTCAGAGGTAGAGTAGAAGGGATCAACCTAGTCCTAGTTAGAAGACCAGATTAGAAGCCCGTGCCCGAACTAGACAGTACGCTATCAGAGATAAAGAAAAGATAGCAGCACTATACATCATAACTGGTACTTCTTATTTATTTAATGTTTTAGTTTTGGCTTTGGTAGACCTAGGATCCACACATTCATATGTATGCACCACATTGGCATATGATAGAAGACTAAAATATGAGCATGTCAACATAGATATACAAGTTAGTAATCATATATAATAGAGTGTGAATGTGAACAAGGTATATAAATAATGTCTTTTAGTGATCTAGGAATGTTTGTTTCCTGTGGACTTGATTGAATTAACTTTTCATGAGTTTGATGTGATTCTAGGAATAGACCGGTTGTTAGAGTATCAAG
>CANXYI011658395.1:0-10838 GCA_948208565.1 Hura crepitans
TGCATTATAACATAGGACAAACATACCCTCATGTACAATATGGACATTTAGTCATATGGCCTATAGCCAACCAAGAGGTCAATTTTAATCATACAACACCATATAAATTAATTCTAGGTTAATCAATATCAATCCACATCAAAAGCATGCATAAATAAGTATACACACTATTGTGCACCAACTATTATTCCACATATATTCAAAGTATCGTACAAACATAATTACACATCTTACATTCTAAATGCCAATATTAACTCATAAGTATTCTCTTATATGGCATTTACTATTCATTCCCAACATATACATATTATGGAAATATATTGCATAAACAAATTTGCATGTTTGAACTTAATTTCATAAACTAATATGATCATAATATAACCTTAAGGATGGACTAATTCTGCATTACCCTTTTATCATGAGCTTTGTCGATTTTTTTTAAGCGCCCATTATAGATTAAATATGTAAAAATTCATTGAAAATCATATGGACAATAAAAATGAAAACAACCATCATAAGATAACTCTTGGGAACCCTAAGAACATGGGAAAAATATTGCGTTTAAAAAATTTTAAACCAGATTGAAAGAGGTTACTATTTATTTAGATAAAAACTAGGCTAAAACTCTTAGTTTTCTTCAAAATTCTTGCTCCAAATATGCTTTAGAGGTCTTAGAAGCACCAAAGATTATTTCAATTAGACCAAACTAAGTTTAAATTGAAGAATTAAGAAGCAAAAATAGGGGAGATAGTGGGGGTGAAGCCGTCAGCTACATGGAGGGAGAAGGGGGAGAAGAAATGAAAAGATTGACCAAAATATAAAGTTTGACACCTTTTATAGTTTTTGGAAATTAATTATTTTTCCCATTTTCTCCTTTTTTTCCTCCCCTTTTCCATCTCTTTTAAGCTTAATTGTATCTTAATTAAAAATTCCAAAATAAAATTAATTTAGGCCCCCCTAAACCTCTAGAAATTAGAGCTTGAAAAATGAGAAAAATCAAATTAGATTACCACTTTTTTTCTTCCTTGATATTTAAATAAAATACTTCCCGACCTCTAAAAAATTCCAATTTTAGTGCCAATAGGCTAATTAGAATTTAGTAGTATCAAGTCATATAAACCTCAGAATTTTTTAAGAAGTAACTTTTAAAATATTTTACAATTCAGCTTTGCCTTGGTTACTATTCATAAGATGTTGCTGTAAAAACTTTCTTAGCATTTTTAACTAACCAAACAACTTTTGTTTGGTTTCAAACATTGCCCAAAATTATTTTATGATTAATACTGTCATTTGGTAAATTCAATGTATCTCAAGTCTCTAGAACACTATTCATCATAAGAAAGTAGTATTCACAAAAGTTGGGACTTTTAGGTCATTACATTTCTTCCCCTCTTAAAAGAAATTTCATCCTTAACATTACCTAGTTCAAATAGATGAGGACACTATTCTCTAATCTAAGCTTCTATTTTCTATGTTGCCTCTTCCATCCCATAGTGCTTCCAAGCAACTTTCACCACTGGGACTATCTTGTTCCGTAGCTCTTTAACCTCTCTAACTAAGAATCTTATAGGAATATATTCATAAGATAGATCTAGTCTTACTTTAACCTCTCCTATTGATAGTATATGTGTTGAATCAAATTTGTATCTTCTAAGTATAGAGACATGAAAGACATAATGAATCTATGAAAGTTTTGGTGGCAATGGTAGTTTGTCGACTATTAGTCTCACACATTCTATCACTTTATATGTCCCAATAAACCTTGGGCTCAGCTTTCCCTTTTCTCCAAAACATAAAATGTTTAACCATGGTGAAACCTTCAAAAACACCTTGTCTCCAACTTTAAACTCCAAATCATCTATTGAGATCAACATAAAACTTCTATCTATCAAAAGCTACTTTCAAGCTATCCCTATTGATCTTCACCTTTTCTTCAGCATCCTTAATCAATTTTGATCTCATGAGCTTTGTTTCACTGAGCTCACATTAGCACAAAAGAGTATTGCATTTCCTTCTATATAATGCCTCATAAGGAGCCATTCCTAAACTTGTTTAATGGCCATTATTATATGTAAAATTTGCTAATGCCAGATATTGATCCTATCTATCATTAAACTCGATGGTGTATCTCCTTAACATGTCCTTAAGCTCTGACAAAGATGATTCATCATAAACATATCATCATACATATATTAACATCCCTTCACTTAAGAATCACAAGATTACCTAAATGACTCTTTTTGATTGTCTGTTACTCTGTGGATGAAACACCATGCTGAAACTTAACTGAGAATCCAAGGCATTATGAAGCTTTTTTCAAAACCTTGACGTAAACCATGGGTCCTAATTTGATATGATTGAATACGGCACTTCATGCAATCTAATGACCTCATCAATGTACAATTCACTAAGCTACTCCATAGGAAAGTCCATTCTTACTTATATGAAATGAGTTGTCTTGGTAAGAAGATCCACCATAACCCATATAAAATAACAGTTGCTCTTTGTCATAAGCAACCTAACCACAAAATCTGTGGAGATTCTATCCTATTTATGTTCTAGAATTTCTATAGGTTTTAGCAATCCAGATGGAACCTAATGTTCTACCTTCACCTATTAACAAGTAAGGCACTTGGTCATAAACTATGATAAGTCTCTCTTCGTACCAAGCCACCAATAAGACAACTTCAAATTTCAATACATCTTTGTGTTACTAGGATGTATAACATAAGGAGAATTATAAGCCTAATCTAAAATCTATTTCTTTAACTCTTCGACACTTAGAACATAGATCCTATTGTGGTAATACAAATAACTATCACTCTTCATCTCATACTCAGTAGGCTTCCCTTTTTGGATTGCACTTATCTTGCTTATCAACTTATGGTCATCCTTCTAACTATATTTAACTTTCTATAACAAATTAGGCTTGACTTGAATCTCAACCAACAAAACATTATCAGGTATAAGCTAAAGCCTTAACATTTATAGCTCTCATGGCTGCTATAAAACTTTTTGCTAAAGGCATCAACCACCATGTTGCCTTTACAAGGGTGATAGTAGATTAAATAGTCATAGCCCTTAATCAATCCCATCCATCATCTCTATCTCAAGTTTAGTTACTTCTATGTTGAAAGATACTTCAAAGTCTTGTGATTAGTGTAGATATAACACTTTTCTCCATAGAGATAGTGTCGCTAGATCTTCATGGCAAAATTATTGTTGTAAGCTCCAAATTAAGAGTGGGGTAGTTCTTCTTATTTTGCTTCAACTATCTAGAAGCATAAGCAACTACCTTTCCATCTTACATCAAAACATAACCCAACTCATTTTGTGAAGCATCACTATAGATAGTGAAGTTATTCTTAGAAATTGGCTAAACTAGAATCGGTGCTTTTGTCAAAATTTCCTTAAGCTTGTCAAAACTCTCTTAACATCTATCACCCTAGACAAACTCAACATCTTTCCTTAATAAATGAATCATAAGTGTGACACCCCCTACTGGATTCCTATAGAAACCCAACAAAAAGGGCATTTCCCACTAGGTCACCCATCTTGACTTCTCTCACTGACATTCATTTAACTTTTATCTAGGTTGTACTAATCAAAATTATCTGACTCCAAAACTTAGAAATATCTATACCTATAGCCATTTTAGGTTCCTGTTATCATGTTCATACTAATTTTGGGTAATTCCAAAAACGATATTCTAGTATTTCTTAACAATTCAGTAGCATAATGACAGCTCGGGTCACTATCCCAAATTTTTTTCCAACCTATAAACACTTTTATATCATTTATCACATCTCTTGGACCCTTTTGGTTCCCCAATTATCATCCTATCATCTTCATCTATCACATAGTAATGACAGGCCTTAGACCACAATCAAGAAACACATAAAGCCTTAGGCTCACAAACATTAATACATGTCATATATAAATAAAAGGAAACATCACATGATTAATTTCAATACAGTTTGTTTTATACAATCACATTCAATCTCATTATATACATTACACCTATTACCCAACCTATGTACAAAAAGAGTAAAAGCTATACAAAAGTACATTATCTACCTTTTCACACTTAACCTCTAAACTCTCTGCATGCTTCATGAGGCGACATCCTTATTTTTGGTACTTACGCATTGAAACAGGTACACTGAGTATAAAATACTCAGTGGTGAATTCAATCATTAAAAATATATCCAACAGTCATATCTATACATTCATATTCCTATTTATTTCTAGTTCTATTATCTAGATTCAACTTATATGCCAAATTACCATTTTACCACTAGGATGCTTCTGTCTATAAAATTTATCCAATAATCAGAACAAGTGATATAAATTATGTTTTGGATTATTATTTGTCACTATATGCCTAAATTATACCATTTTAAGCCTTTACCCATAATCAGTGTAAAATTACTAAAATGCCCCTATGTCATATTTTATAGTTATCTATAAAATTTATTAATCTTATTTAATTATTTTAGCTAGCCCATCTCAAGAGACAATCTTGATAGACACTAAATCTAGAGGGAAAAATAAATTAGTGTAGTGGTCCTAATTCTCGATCGATGCCATTGCACCTACTTGTTCACATACTAGCACCCAAGGTACGAATGATAATATTTGGTCTGCCTAGTAAATTGGCCTATTTAACTGGCTAGTACAATGATCCTTAGGGAGCATAGCCACTATACCGGCCCTATTAAAATTTAAAGCTGTCATAAATTGGTCTGCATAATAGACTGGTCTATTCGTCTAACTAATGTAGTGGACCTTCAGGACCTACGCCACTACAATGGTAAGCAAGAAATAAATCACATGCATTTCATAATCTACTATGACTGTTTAACTAGTATAATGGTCTCAAATGGACCAAGGTCACTATACCGGTCTTCTCTAGAATTAAGATAGTAGTTGTAAAAGTTCCTAAGTTGAACGGTCAACCAATCTATAGGGTGTCTATCTAGTGGGCCATTTAACTTCAATTTATATCTATTTTTTTACTGATTAACCTTTTATAATATTATAAACTCAATAAAAGATAGTTATAATTTTTACAGCATAGTTAGAAATTAGCTTGATCTGGTATGGCCATAAACAAGTTATACCGAGTAAAATATCAAAAAAATATTCAAAGGTTCAAGTGCCAATAATTATGATACATAATGTTAGATTTAATTCAATAAATGTTTCACAAAATCTAGGCCATCTACTATCTAGAGGATTTATTGATTCAAGTAATGGTCATTTAGGATAATTATAGGTAATTACAGCCAAGTTTCTACTTAGCTTCTTACAATCATTTCACCTTCTTTTTTAGTGGGGTTTTCACTAGTCATTTATGCATTCATAGGCCTAAAGCCAACCACAATCTAGGCCATAAACAAGGCCAAAATCTAGGCATTCATGCCATTTCCAAAAGTTATATCATTTTAGCCATTATAGGCACCAAATCTAGATACATAAATCATTCTTAAATCATAGCCCTTAAAGGCAATTTCCACAATTGATTTCAAGTCCATCTTGAAGATTATTATTCATGCCATTCCTTGGCCATATTACATGCCATTTAAGTTATACATTAACTAAGTTCCATACCAATACAATATACTTTTATTACATGCATAATATCTCACATTATGCATTTACACTAGCCTTGCCTACATATAATAATTACCTTCCCATGGCATTCTTACCTCTCAGCCACAAAAGAATTCATTACCAATACAAGCATTTTTACATCATTGATCACACACACACCTTGCACATTACTAAACTAGTATATATTCTCAAATGTATACTTTTTACCATACATACCATGCCATTATAAAGGTCATACATGCCTCAGCAAACCTCACATACCCATGTACAAGCTTTGTATCAATGTCCATGCATCATGGGTCTAAAGCACATGAAATTCTAGCCTTAAACAGTATCTAGTATTACACTAGGCAAGGCATACATATTAGCAATTACAAGGCAAGCTCTCGGCCACACTTACAACTCATGCCAATCATTTTTATTTCCATCAATTCCTAGAGAATACTATTACTTATCCAAGCTATATCTATTAATTTATGCCTTAAACACCATAAGCACATTCTAGCTACTTATATACCTCTCAGCCAATAATAAGATTTACATGTGGATTACTTTTTTTCCACTATTCAACATGTAATTCATATTCTATCATGCCATAAGCCATAATCATTCAAAGAAAACATCGTAATTTATGAACTTTAGCCATCTCTACTCAAGGAAAAAGCTACTAAAAAAAATTAAAGGGTATGAAGTGAATGGCTAAATTCACTTACCTCTCATGTTAAAAATGAATAATCCATACTTTAAGCCTCTTAACACTTATTTCTAGCCTACCAGATCCCTTTCTCCTCCTTTCTTCAAGCTTTTTCTCATTTCAAAACACCTCAAAAAGCCATAGAAATCCATTTGCCCAAATTTTAGACATGTCACACCACTAATTCTAGCAAGAAATCCTAAGTAAAAACTTTTAAAATCACCAAGAAACTCACCTTGGTTGCTTGCTAGACAACTTCTATCCAAGAATCTTTAGAGATTTTTAATTTATTCTTGGAAGCTCCTTTCACTGTGATTCTTTTTCCTCTAAGTCCCTAACATAGCAAAATAATTTTTGTTAAGCATAAACACTAGAATAGAGCTATGAAAGGTGATGGAAATGGTGGTGCAAGGTGGAAATGTTGTCAATTTCTCCTATTGGCAGCTAAGGAAGAATGAGTTTGGTTCAAGTGGAAAAATCTACTTGTCAACTATCTTTGCCACTTGTCAAAGGCATTAGGCCAGCTAGCAAGTGTGTGGGTGGGTCCATAGGCACCTGAGCCATCCTGACACTTCTTGATTTTTTGGCAAACTTTGAAAATTTATCAAAATTCACATAGGCCTTGAAAAATTACACTGTTTGTTTTAAAATTCATATTTTTGTCCCTTCTACATGGTCATAAATTTTTGCAGCCCAATTCCATCGGTAAAAGCAATTTTGGAACTACTTTGATTTACGTTCAAAAATTGTGAGAATTTGCAAATGACCTCGAAATTCAAAAATTCCTTCACCAATGAACTCAGTGGAATTTTTGAGCTTTAGGGTCTGCTATTTTTGGGTCAGATCAGGTGCATCCCATGTCATTCTTAGCCCAAAAAATTTTTATTACCTCGAGGGGGTAGCTTATAGTCTGAACTGAATTCTTAGTTCTGTAAAATTTTTTTAATTTGCCTTTTTGATCAAATTAAAGCCCCTTAAAGTTTCATGACTAGTGTCACTATCTTGATTTATGTGCAAGTGACTCGGCACTCTTAGCACACTTCCCTGAACTAGTGGCACTATTCATAGAGTCTCAAAACACGAGTGTTACATTTCTTCCCCTCTTAAAAAATAATTTATCCCTAAAATTACCTAGGGAAAACAAGTGAGGATACTAAGCTTTTATATGCTCTTCTGGCTCCCATGAGCTTCTTCAGTATTATGGTACCTCTATAGCACTTTAGCCAGTTGTCTAGACTTATTCCTCAATAGCTTCATTTTATATGCCAAAATCTATACTGGTTCCTTTTAATAACTCAAATCTGACTTAGCCTCAATATCTATCATCAAGATCAAATGTGATGGATCCGACCTATACCTCCTGAGCATAGAAACATGGAAAACATCATGTATCTGTTATAGCTCATGTGGTAGTGCTAGCCTGTATGCCAGAGGTTTTACCCTTTTTGTAATCTCATAGGTTCTTATAAATCTAGGACTTAATTTTCCCTTTTTCTCAAACCTCAGCACCTTTCTCTATAGAGAAACCTTTAGAAACACTTTTTCCCCAATTGTATACTCAATATCTCATCACTTATCAGCATATAATTTTTGCCTATCCACAGCTACCTTCAACCTGTCAGAAATAATAGTCACTAGCATACCATGCAATCTGATTATCTCATCCACATATAGGTTTACCAGCCTTTCTAAAGAATAATCCATTCTAACTAGGATAAAATGAGTTGTCTTTGTCAATCTATCAACAATAACCCAGACAATATTAGACTTACCTCTAGTCAATGGTAAACCTATCAAAAAATCCATGGTTACCTTTTCCTATTCCCACTCTAGTATTGTTATAGGATGTAATAATCGAGAAGGAACCTGATGCTCAGCTTTCACTTGCTGGCATGTCAAACGCTTGGCAACATACTTGGCCACCTCTCTTTTAATACCAGGCCACCAATAAGGAGACTTTAGGTCTAAATACATCTCTATGCTCCTAGGATGTATAGAATAAGGAGCCTTATATGCTTCCCTAAGAATTTACAACCTCAGGTCATTAGTACTAGGTACACACAACCTGTATTGATAATACATATACCCATCCTCTATTAACTCAAACCTTGTTGCCTTGCCTTCTTTAACTTTGGTTGCCATTTAAACTAGCTAGTCATCTTTCATCTAACTTCCTTTAATCTACTATTTAAAGTCTAGCTTCATCTATAACTTAACCAATGCATCATTTTCTAAAGTGCATTGCAACTTAACATTCATAGCTTTCAAAGCTATAATAAACTTCTTATTCAAAGCATTTGCCACCATATTAGCTTTCCCTGGGTGGTAATCAATCAAGTAGTTATAATCCTTGATCAGCTCCAACCATCTTTCTATCTCAAGTTCAACTCCTTCTAGGTAAAGAGATATTTTAGGCTTTTATGATCCATATATATGTAGCATTTTTCTTTATACATATAGTGCCTCTATATTTTTGAAGTAAACCTAATGGTAGCTAGCTCCAAATTATGGGTAGGGTAATTCCTTTCATGTGGCTTCAATTGGCTTAAAGCATAAGCCACTACCTTCCCTCTTATATCAATACATATCCCAAACTATTTAGTGAAGCATCACTATACATAATAAAGTTTTTACCCTATTCAAGTTGAATCAAGATAGGAGCCTCTGTCAGCATTATTTTCTATTGCTCAAAACTAGCTTGACACTTACCATGCCACTTAAATCTCATATACTTTCTCATCAGTCTAGTTAAAGGAGTGGTAATGATGGAGAATCTTTTTACAAATCTCCTATAATATCTAACTACACCTAGAAAACTTCTCACCTCAGTTACATTCCTAGGTGGTACCCATTCCAACACTACCTTTACTTTACTAGGATCAACTTTGATTCCCTCTGTTGAAACTATATAGCCCAAAAAGGCAACTTCTCTCAGCTAAAACTTACACTTACTAATTTTGGCATACAATTGTTTCTCTCTTACAGTCTGTAACATAACCTTGAGATGTTGTTCATGCTCCTCCTAGCTTCTAGAGTACATTAGGATGTCATTTATGAATATTACCATGAACTGATCTAGATAAGGTTGGAAAACTCTATTCATGAGATCCATGAAAGTTACTGGGGCTTTGGTGAGCCCAAATGGCATCACTAAAAACTTGTAATGCCTATACTTGGTTCTAAAACCAGTTTTAGGAATATCAACCTCCTTAATCCTCAGCTGGTGGTACCTAGATCTTATATCAATCTTAGAAAATACACCTACCTCTCTCAACCAGTCAAAGAGATCATATATCATATGCAATGGATACATATTCTTTATAGTTATTCTACTTAACAGCCTATAATTAATGCATCACCTAAGTGACCTATCTTTCTTCTTTATAAATAGCATAGGTACTCCCCAAGGTCATACACTAGGTCTGATGAACCCACTATCTAGTAGGTCCTGCAATTATACTCTCAATTCCCTTAACTCAACTAGTGCCATTCTATAAAGAGTGATAGATATTAGAGCCATACCAGGATATATCTCAATTTCAAAATCCAGTTTCCTCTAAGGTGTTAAGCCTGGTAGCTCATCAGGGAATACCTTAGGAAACTTAAAAATAATTGGAATACGGGCTAAATTTAAATTAGAAGTATTCAGGTTAATAGCATAAGCCAAATATGCCTCACCACCCTTCTAAAGAAGTTTTTGTGCTTTAACAGCGGAGATAAGATTATTCAAAAGACCTCTTTCACCATCCACTATGATTGTCTTCCCCTCTATAGTCTAGAGGGTTAACTACTTACGTTTACAATCAATAATGGCTTAATGCTTAGTCAACCAATCCATCCCTAGGATTACATCAAACTAATTGAAAGGCAAATCAATCACATTAGTAGAAAATCTATAACTTTGAATCACTAGATGACATTGTCTATACACCCTATTCACAATCCCATATTGCCCTATAGGGTTGCTAACTCTAATATCTACATTAATATGCTTATGCTCTAACTGCCTATTCTATGCTTATGCATAACATATATAGGAATGTGTAGAACTAGGGTCTATCAAAGCCAAAATTGGAACATCAAATAAATAAAAAGTACTAGTTATGACATCTGGTGCTGCAACCTCTTCTTTAGCTCTAATAGCATCCTACTTGGCTAAGGCACAAGGTTCAGTTCTAGTACCCTAGCTAGCATTAAGCTACTCTCTTTTATTCTGCCTCTAGCCCCTACCTAAGGTGCCACATGAGATGCTTGTGTCTAAGCACCCTATGATAGCCTTTGACGACACTCTTTTCTGAAATGATCTCTGGCCCCATAAGGATAACACTCCCCTCTTCTAGCCAGTCCACACTACCCCCAGTGTTTCCTCTAACAAATGATATAGATGGAAGGTTCATTTCTATTACCCCCTACACTAGGAGTACTATCACTCTGAAGAGGCAAACGAGGTCTACCAATAGAAGCCTATCCTGACCTTTAGGTCTATGCCTATCTTTGCCCCTAATATCCTATCTGATATTAGGACCTA
>CANXYI011658416.1:0-10917 GCA_948208565.1 Hura crepitans
AGTAAATCATGTAATAAGCCACATCTTAATTAACATACTCACCTTCTCATTTACCAAAACACGCATAAACCATATTATGTAAAAATTGCTACATAACTATACACAAGCTAAGCATTAACATAAAAATAATGTAACTCACATATCAACATTAATAATGCATTCCACATGCAAATTTGGTAATTTCATGTATAAAGAAAAGTTCATTATTAAGCATTTCATAATGTCATTCTTATTTGCCCATATGACCAAAACACATGTCCTATGGATAACGGGGGTGGACGGCTACTACGACCTCCATAAACTCGAAGGTCCATATACCAATGTGGATCTAAAGATCAAATATAACATGATGGCTATTACAACCATTTATGAACCTGAGGTTCATCTACCAATGTAGATCCAAAGATCAAACATATGTGGGCCTTTGGGTTAGACTAAAAGTGAACCTATAAACTAAAAAAATCCAAAAAGCACCGTAGTGCCCTAGCAACTGCTACTGTACCCCTAATTGATCGATTAACCTATCCATCTAAGTTGTTAAGTACATGGGCTATTAACATATTTCTTTTAGTTCCACCATTTAAAATGAGCTTACAATAGCTTTTAAAACATGGTAAGGTCAACAAATGACCATACCGAGTAATTGGTCATTTTTGGATATTAATTATGATCATACACATCATGTTAATGCAATGCCATATACAAATGTCTACATTTGCAACCTTGTAGCCATACATGCTCAAATTGTCCTTGCCAACTTTACTATTGCCATCTCATAATCATTAGTAACTAATTGACCATAAATGTCCACTCTATGCTTAACTTAAAGCATTTTCACATTTAGTTTTGCCCATTATGGCCATTCAGCCACTAAGCTCTCAACATGCACAATAATCCATATGTTTACATAATGCACCATACAAGAATGCTCATAAATCCCAAATCTTGCATAAGGTAGCATACAACTTCATACATGGATGCATCATATGCATTCATGCATAATCATACAATTAAAATCAACATAATCATTATTATGTAACTAATATGTCAACTTTTATACCTAACATATCTTTTAGGTTTATTATAACATATCACACACGTACTAACATCTAACAAGGCCATTTAGCCATGAGGCTTCCAACATACCAAAAAGTCACAACTTTATCATTTCAATACATCTAACCATCATTTTAGTTCAAACCATTATATTCCATATTATGCACATATAATAAATAAGCATATACACATTTAGCTTCATTAGGGCCATTTAGCCACCATGCAATGCCAATCCTCTATATAATTGCCAACAAGTCAAATATATTTCATACATCGTACATGCTATTATGCACATTCTAAATGCTAGTCATAATGTTTAAATACATAATTGGCTAATTTAAACTCATTAAATACCTTTTACATATAGATTTATTATTATGTAACTTTAGGGCATAAGTAATTATACAAAATTTAATTCTATTTCACATACCAAAATCATCAGAATGTGACCCTGAAGATTGCTCAAACCTTGAATTTTCCTTTATCCCGAGCCTTGTCTATTTTCTCAACTACCCATTACATATTCGATTTATAAAAATCATATAAAATCACATGAGCATCAAAAATTAAAAAAGAGCACATATATTGAGTCTTGGTCACCCTAAGAACATGAAAAAAATGTATAAATTCAAAAAAACTTATGCAAAAAATTTGGGGTTACTGTTCATCGAGCATGAAAATTAAGCATTCTGTCCGATTTTTTTTTGGGAAATTCCACTTGCCTCGAACTTTAGAGACTATAGAGGCATGGTCATTCAAATTTGGTGGCTTATAATGGCCTAAAATAGAAGAATATTCCTTCCCTTGAAGAGTCAACTGGAATGGGAGAAGGAGGAGGATTGACATTATTGAAATGTTGACTTAAAATGGCAATTTTGACTTATATATATAAAGGGCTTTTGTGTAAAATTACTTCCTTTGCTCTCTTTTTCCAATTTTTTAAAATCGACACTCACTTTCTTTTTCTAAATTTTACTCCCAAAAATTCATTTAATTAACACTCCATAAGCTTATAATAATTAAAGCTCGAAATTGCAAAAAAATCAAATTATTACACTATTTTTATGCTACCTAATTTTTAAATAAACTACTTATCGACTTCCAAAAATTCCAATTCCAATGCCAATAGGCTTTCTAGAATTTTTGAGTATTAGGTTATATAATTCTTATAATTTTTTGAGCAACTTTTAAATTATTTATGATTTAACTTTGCCTTGGTCACTTTTCTTAAGATACTGCCATAAAAACTTTCTTAGCATTTTAACAAATCAAATAACTTTCAATTGATTTCAAACTTTGGCTAAAAATATTTTATGATTAAAACTTTCATTCGATAGCTTCAGTGCATTCCGTGTCTTGAGAACATTATTCATACTAGGAAAGTACTATTCATACAAAATAGGATTTTTGGGTCGATACATTACTTCCCCACTTAAAAAATGTCATCCTTGACATTACTGGTTCAAACAGATGAGGGTACTACTTTCTCATTGGAGCTTATGTCTCCCATGTTGCTTCCTCTATCCCATGGTGCTTCCAAGCAACTTTCACTAGTGGGACTTTCTTGTTTCTCAATTCTTTAACCTCTATGTCTAGAATTCTAATAGGTTTTTCTTCATATGATAGGTACAGTCACACTTTAACTTCTCCCATAGATAAAACATATGTCAGATTTGATTCGTATCTTCTAAGCATAGAGATATGGAAAACATCATGAATCTATTAAATTTTTAGTGGTAATGCTAGTCTATAAAATACTAGCCTTACATGTTCTATCACTTCGTATGGCCTAATAAACCTTGAATTTAGTTTTCTTTTCTTGCCAAAATGTAACACCTTCTTCCAAGGTGAAACCTTGAGAAATACCTTATTTCCCATTTTAAATTCCACATCTTTTCTCTTGAGATTAGCATAAGACTTTTGTTTTTCAGAAGCTAGCTTTAATCGATCCCCAATGATATTTACTTTCTCCTCAACATCCTTGATCAAATTAGGTCCCATGAGCTTAGTTTCACTGAGCTCACACTAGTATAAGGGAGTCCCACACTTCCTTCTATACAGTGCCTTATAAAGAGCCATTCCTTGACTCACTTAATGACTGTTGGTATATGTAAACTCCATCAATGTCAGATATCAATCCCAGCTACCCTTAAACTCAATGGCGTAACTCCTCAACATGTCTTCATGCACATAACAAAGATGCTTCATCATAGGCATAACATCATTTGTACACCAACTTACAATTACTTAAATATCAAAAGATTACTTAAATGACTCTTTTTAACTGTCTGTCAATCTATAAATGAAACCCTGTTCTAAAATGTAATTGACTACCTAAGGCATTGTGAAGTTTCTTCCAAAACCTCAATGTAAAAAATGGGTCCTGATCAGATATGATTGAAGATGGCACTCCATACAACCTGATGACCTTATTAATAGACAATTCAACAAGCTTCTCCATTGAATAATCCATCTTCACTAGTATAAAATGAGTTATCTTAGTAAAAAGATCTACCACAATCCATACAAAATCACACTTGCTCCTTGTCATAAGCAACCTAACCATAAAATCTATGGTTATCCTATCCCATTTTCATTTTGGAATCGCCATAGGTTGCAACAATCTAGGTGGTACCTAATGTTCTACCTTCACCTATTGATAAGTAAGGCACTTAGTCACAAATTTTGATATTACTCTCTTTATACTAGGCCACCAATAGGACAATTTCTAGTCTTGGTACATATGTATACTACCCGGATGCATAGCATAAGAAGCATTATGAACCTCATTAAGAATCTATTTCTTTAACTCTTTAACATTTGGTATACAGGTTCTATTATGGTAATACAAATAACCATTATTCTTCATCCCATACTCAATAGGCTTCCCCTCTTGGATGGAAGTTATCATACTCATCAATTTGTGATCATCCTTCTGACTATCTTTAACTTGCTGTAGCAAATTAGGCTTGACTTGCATCTCTAGCAACAAAACACTATTAGGCATAAATTGAAGTCTAACATTCATGTCTCTTATAACTACCATGAACTTCCTACTAAGAGCATCAGCCACTATATTGGCCTTACTAAGATGATAATCATATAGATAGTCATAGTCCTTAATAAACTCCATCCATAACTCTACCTTAAGTTTAGCTCCTTCTCTATTAAAAATTACTTCAAACTCTTCTCATTAGTTACACATAACACTTCTCTTTGTATAGAGATTATCTCCAGATCTTTAATGCAAACACTATCACTGTAAGCTTTAGATCACGATTAGGGTAGTTCTTCTCACATGGCTTTAACTACCTAGAAGCATAAGCAACTACCTTGCCTTCTTGCATCAGAACACACCCTAACCAATTGTGTGAAGCATCACTGTAGATAGTGAAATCCTTTCTAAAAACTAGCTGAACTAAAATAAGTGCTTCTATCAACATTGCCATAAGCTTATCAAAACTCTATTGGCATTTGTCATCCCAAACAAACTTGATATTTTTTTTTGTAATAGACGAGTTATAGGTGTTACTATAAAAAAAACCCTTAACAAAACACCTGTAATAACTAGTAAACCCACAAAAACTTTGAATATCTATGGTGTTCCAAGGTGGCTTCCACTCCATGACTGCCTAAATCTTGCTAGGATCAACTTGAATCCCTTTTGTAGAAGCTATGTGTCATAGAAAAACCACCTCACTATGCCAAAACTCACCCTTGTTGAGTTTGGCATAGGACTTCTCTTCTTTCAAAATCTACAAAACTGTCCCTAGATATTGTTCATGCTATTTTCTATTCTTAGAATAAACCAAGATTTCAATAATGAAGACAAACACAAACTTATCCAAATACCATCTAAAACTTTATTCATCAAATCCATAAAAGCTACAAAGAGTATTGGTATGCCTAAATGGCATTACCAAAAAACTCATAATGGCCATATCTTATTTTGAAAGCTATCTTTACCATATCAGCCGCCTTTACCCTCAATTGATAGTATCTTGACCTTAAATAAATCATAAAGAACACTATAGCTCCCTTAAATTGATAAAAAAGATCATCAATTTATGGCAAAGGATACTTGTTTTTGATAGTCACTTTGTTTAACTATCTGTAATCTATATGCAATTATAAAGAACTATCCTTTTTCTTCATAAATAATACTGGTGCTCCCTAAGGTGAAATACTTAGCCTTATAAAGCCCTTATTAAGTAACTCTTATAGTTAAATCTTTAACTCTTTTAACTCCACTAGAGCCATTCTATATAAAGCTATTGATACAAAAGTGATGCTAGGTAACACCTCTATACTGAAATTGAGTTCCCGTTCTAGAGGCAAATTGAGCAACTATTCAGGAAATACATCTCTAAACTCTAACACTACTAGTATATTACTAGCATCTAGCTCTCTATTGTAGGTATCATAAACATGGTTAGAAAGCTTGACAACCCTTCTTTAAAATGTGCCTTGCTATCACTATTGAGATAACATTGGATAGAAAGTCTGTCCTTTCACTTACCATTGTATTCTTAGCCCTATCCTCAGCCTTAAGTGTCAACTTCTTTAACTTGTAGTCTACTATTTGATACTTGGACAACCAATCCATGCCTAATATCATATCAAACTCATCAAATAGTAGCTTAATGACATCAACTAAAAATTGGTGTCCTTGTATTATCAACGGACACTTTTTGTAAACCTTGTTTACTATGACATGTTAACCTAAGGGATTGCTAATCATAATCTCTACATCTATAAGTTCTGACTCTAACCTCTGACCTCATGCTTGTGATGTGCAAACATATTAATATGTAGACCCCAGATCAATTAAAGCCAAAATAGGGTAGTTGAAAAGAAGAAAAGTACCAGGTATAATGTCTAGCTATCACCCTCCTCTTGTGCTCTAATGGCATATGATCGAGTATGGGCTCTATGCTTAACTTTATCCCTCTAAGCTACCTTTAATCTATCTCATCGATCTCCCTTTTGACCTCTGGTAAATGTGTGCATAAATCTCTAACCAGCATCAGCTCAGGTAGGACAATCAAGTAAGAAATAATTCGATGAACCACACTCGAAGCATACTCTAAGTTTACTCTTCTAGCACTCTCCCTTATATTCCTTATGGAAAGTTAAACAATGAGAAGCTTAGCCTCCCTTAGCTATGGAACCAGAGGTACTAGTTACCTATGGTTGCTAACTAGTCTTACACTTATTCTAGTTCTTTTAGGCTATTTTTTTGAGATTGACCTTGCTTTTGAGATTGTTATGGTGCCCCAAACTAACTACCTCTAAACCTTTTGCCTGGCTATTATGCAAAGCTAGATGCTTTAGGACTAAAAGATCCCTTCTTCTAATAGTATTCTCGCTTCTCCTTTTGCATTTTCTCTATTAAATGACAGACTACAACCAACTGAATGAAGCCTTTAATCTTTATGGGAACCACTTAAGACTTAATCTCAACATGTAATCCTTTTTCATACCACTTTTACTTATCAAACTTCATGGTAATAGTGTCCTTAGCTTAGTGGCTAAGCATAGAGAAGTCCTTCTCATACTCCCTCACAGACTTCTACTACTATCTGAGATTTATAAACTGTTGCTTTCTATCATCCAGATAATATTCTGGTATATATTTATTATAGAATTCTTCTAGGAAAAAGTTCCAAGTCAACTTCTCTTCTATCTTGTATTATGTTAGGTCATCCCACCATTTTGAGGCTTCGTCTAAAAGTAAGGAGGTGGCATAAATCACTTTCTCTACAGCTATACAACATATATGCTTCATTATCTTCTTTATGCAGTCTAACCAATACTCAACTATTTAAAGATCCACCTCACTTTTCCCTTTAAAATTTTTAGCTCCCATTCTCTTAACTCTCTCTAGGTAGGTTTTTTAGAGAGCTGCTACTATGGGGCTAGTGGTGGAGTAACCATTGTAGCTTGTTGCAACAGTTGTAGCATCTCTTGTAAAAATGTTGATAGAGCCTAAGTTACTGATTACTTCTGCCTCATTCCACTACCAATATACTAAAGCAAATCTATCAGACTCTTATCCCATGAACATGGAAGCTTGATCTTTTTCCTCTTTATGAGGTGCACTCATCGTAATTGTAGGTGCAAGAACAATTGATAATCCTTGGTGTCATTAAATTATGTTATATACAGACTTGACTCTTATAGCACTCTCGTATTGCCTAGGAATGCCTAAACCGAAGCTTTAATACCATAAATGTGACACCCTTACTCGGTCTAGTCACTGGTTAGTTGCTAAACCCATCTAAGGTGTTTACACATAACATGCTATTCAATTTGATCTCTTATAACATTAATTAAAACATTTGACCATGCATACTTAAAACTCCAAAATGTGAGTTTTAAAAAAAATTTCAAAAACTAAGTTACAAATTCAAATTTGAGAATCCTCGTGCCAAAATTTTGATAGCTTAATGGTTGTACTGAGCACTATCCCAAAATTTAAATAGTAACATGCAATCAAGAAAAACACTTCTAAAATATTCTAAATAAATTTTTAAACTCTGTAATCCTTATAATCACTCCAATTCAACAATCAACATCATTAGAGTCTCAACCTTAGGAAGAGATAACAAACATGAATAAAACAGTTCAAAATGCTTAAAATAAGGTTACAGACCATATACAAGTTATAATTACAAAGCACTATTATTTAGGCCTAAGTCTAATTACATCCAATATAAGAGTTCTTTTCTTATGTCTATACATCTCGTAATCTAACTACATACATCAAAAAGTACCAAAAAATGGCATTCTCTTGCTTGTCTCGATATCCCAAGGCTTGGGCTCATTCATCCTTCTGACCTATGCTTCTCAAACAAAGTGATGCGCTAAGAAATTTGTTTAGTGGAGAATTTGAAGTAAGTCATGCAATAAGCCACATCATTTTTTTAAAAACAATTATTTAGTCATCTATTACAACATGCATAAGCCATATTATGTACAATGCAACATAACCATACATATGCTAAGCATTAATGTAAAATAATGTAAGTCACATATGAACATGAATAATGCATTCCATGGGCAAATTTTGTAATTTCATGTATAAAGAAAAAGTTTGTTATTAAACATTTCATAATGTCATTACTATTTAGCCATATGACCAAAACACATGTCTTACGGATAATGAGGGTGGATGGCCATTACAAACTCTATGAATTAGAAGGCTTATCTATCAACATGGATCTAAAGATCAAACATAACATGATGGCCATTAAGACCATTTATGAACATAAAGTTCATTTACAAACATGGATCTGAAGATCAAACATATATGGCCCTTTGGGTTAGACTAAAAGTGAATCCATAAACCAAAAATGTACAAAATGCACCATAGTGCCCTAGCAGCTACTACTGGACCCCTTATTGACTAGTTAACCTATCTGTCTAGGTTGTTAAACATATGGCTATTAACATATTTCTTTTTGTTCCACTATTTAAAATAAGCTTACAATAGCTTTTAAAACATGGCAAGGTCAATAAATGACCATACCGAGTAATTGAGAATTTCTAGATATTAATTATGATCATATACATCATGTTAATGCAATGCCATATTCAAATGTCTACATTTGAAACCATATAGCCATACATGCTCAAATTATCCTTGCCAACCTTACTTTTACCATCTCATGACCATTATTAAGTAATTGACCATAAATGTCCACTTCATGCTTAACTTAAAGCATTTTCACATTTAGTTGTACCTATTATGACCATTTAGCCACTAAGCTCTTAACATTCACAATAAACCCTATGTTTACATAATGTACCATACAAGAATGATCATAATTCCTAAATCTTGCATAAGGTAGCATGCAAACTCATACATGCATGTATCATGTGTATTCATGTATAATCATACAACTAAAATCAACATAATCATTATTATGTAACTAATATGTCAACTTTAATATTTAACATCTCTTTTAGGTGCATTATAACATATCAAACACACACTAACATCTAACAAGGCCATTTGACTATGAGGCTTCCAACATACCAAAAAGGCACAACTTCATCATTTTAATACATCTAACCATCATTCTAGTTCAAACCATCAAATTCTATATTGTGCACATATAATAAATAAGCATATACACATTTAGCTTCATTAGGGCCATTCGGCCACCATGCAATGCCAATCCTCCATACCATTACCAACATGTCACACATATTCCATATATCATACATGTCACTATGCATATTTTAGATGCTAGTCATAATGATTAAATGCACAATTAACTATTTTAAACTCATTAAATACCTTTTACACACACATTTATTATTATGTAACTTTAGGGCATAAACAATTATACACAATTTAATTCAATTCCACAAACCAAAATGATCATAATACAACCTCAAAGACTCAAACATTTGATTTTCCCTTATCCCGATCTTTGTCTATTTTCTTAATTGCCCATTACAAATTATATTTATAAAAATCATATAAAATCATTCGAGCATCAAAAATTGAAAATGACCACATATATCAACTCTTGGGCTCCTTAAGAAAATGGGAAAAATGTTATAATTCAAAAAAACATACCTAAAAATTTTTATGTTATTGTTCACTGAGCATGATACTCGAGCATTCTATTTGATTTTTTTTGCAAAATTAGACTTTACCTGAACTTTATAGACTATAAAGACATGGTCATTCAATTTTAGTGGCCTATAATAGTCTAAATAGAAGAATCAGGGAGAAGGAAGATCATTAACACTATTAAATGTTGACTAAAAAAGGCAATTTTTACTTATATATATAAGGGTTTTTATGTAAAATTAATTCCTTTCCTCTCTTCCTCCATTTTTTTTTTAAAATTGACACTCACTTTTTTTCATAAATTTTACTCCCAAAATTTCATTTAATTAACACTCCATAAGCCTAAAAAAATTAGAGCTCAAAAATTGCAAAAAAATCGAATCATTACACTATTTTTATGTTATTCAATTTTTAGATAAAAATACTTCCTGATTTCCAAAAATTCAAATTTTAGCACTAATAAGCTAATTAGAATTTCTTTAGTATCAGGTCGTATAAGTCTCGTAATTTTCTAAAAGATTTTTAAATTATTTTATAAATTAGCTTTACCTTAGTCACTATCCACAAGACACTGTCGTAAAACTTTCTTTGCACTTTTGATTAATTTCAAATTTTGCTTAAAATATTTTATGATTAATATTTTCATCTACTAGCTTTAGTGCATCTTGAGTCTGGGGAACATTATTCATCTCGGGAAAGAACTATTCATAAAAGGAAAAATTTTCAAGTGGTTACATTCTTCCTAAACCTTGATGTAAACCTATGGTCCCTACAAAAAATAATGGATTATGGCACCCCATGTAACAAAACTATCTCATTCAATATACAACTTCACCAACTTCACCAAAGAGAAATCCATCCTCACTAGAATGAAATGTGCTTAGTCAATTTATCAACCACAACACATACAGAATTGCACTTACTCCTTATTATCAAAAGCCCAACTATAAATCTATGGTAACCTGATCCTATTTCCATTTTGGTATTGCTATAGGATGAAGCAACCCAGATGGAACTCAATGCTTAGTCTTAACTTATTAACAAGTAAGGTATCTGGTCATGAAATCAGCTACGTATTTCTTCCTGCCTTGCCACCAATAAACTATCTTATAGTCTTGATACATCTTGGGACTACCAGGATACATAGCATTTAGAGCATTATTGGCTTCTTATAAAATCTACTATCTCAAGCCCTCAGTATGAGGCACACATAAATGATCGTGATAATACAAATACTCATTTTCCTTAAGCATGAATTCTATTGGCTTCCCCTC